>CABFWB010002330.1:89302-113345 GCA_902151455.1 Timema bartmani
TTCACCTCTGACAAGACGTGTATTAATCACAACTTGTGAATGTGTGGAATGCCAGGCCTCCACCGTGGTTCGGATCCCACGTTAAACTGTAGGTCCTCCATTTCACCTCACAATCACCCTACCATTTCACATTAGCGTAAGTGCGTATAACCCGAACGGGTAGTAAGACGCGGTGCTAATAATCATAATCATTTTAGCTCGACTTAATTCACAGCTGTTCTTTCATCTTTGTTTATCAATACAGCCTGATGCCTGACCGGGCAAGTGTTGACCAATCTACTACCCCTTCCTTTATCAATGAGCACGGTCATCAAAAACTAAACAAAATAATCTTTTGTAGTCAACTCAAAAGTCCCCCAAGCAGACGAAGCAGAAAAGTTTATATGCCTTTCGACACCGATACTTACTGCTATCGATACTTTCATTCCGATACTTTAAATGAGTACAGTATCGATACTTTTCTTTCGATACCATATCCCTACCTACAGTCCGAAGAGATAATGAAACGTGGTGCACAGTACAACACAGTATTCTTGTAACCAACAATACCTGCAGTATTACAACACACTAGCCTTGTAACCAACAATACCTGCTAGATTAGAATATAATGACAAGATCCATGCATCCTACTCATTATTGTGTGTCATTATGTAAATGTATCTAAGCAAATTAAAAAGCTTTTTGATTATTGTTTTAATTTCAAACAAACCAATCCAACACATAAACAATAACATTTCCTTAATTTAGTAAGAAATTTTAATTTCGGACACATTAGTGAGTAAAGCGTTTGATTATTTTATTTTTATTTGAGGTAGCGTATCTAACGTGCACGTTCTGAACCGACTGATTACGTCATCAAACGACTTACAAACTAACTTAAGTCTAGAATAGTAACAGAATCCAGCCATTAATTTACCACTAGACTAGGGAAGGGGAATCCCATGTTTAACCAATGGTGATTTTTCGGCCATCCCAGGGAATCGAACCCGGGACCCTTTAGTTAGTAGGAAGATATGCTATCGAGTGAGCTAAGGTGTCAAATAGAATTAAGGTGGGAGTGTAGGAGACGCGAGAAAAGGGCAGGTTTTTTTGTTTTTTTGCAGTTTTTGTAGCAACACATTTAGTTGTCTAAAATATTTCTCCAGTAGAAATATAGATTTTAATTTAATTCACATGAAGATACTATCTGAAGAAAACTAAACTTTATATTTCTACTGGAGAAATATTTTATATATTTTGACCAAAAGAATATTTTGATAGCACTATAAACTGTAACAAAAAAAGCATTTAATTCGCGTTCCCTGGACTCCCACCTCTACTATTTATGGTTCGATTCTCGTTGCAGACATCAAATACGTGCTATTGTGGAACTGTATTCACCTTGACAGTTCTTGGAGTCTGGTTGCTATGTGAACATAATATACGGGAAACCGGTGCGATCTTGGATTCGAACAAGGGACATCGTCACCACCGGCAATGTAGTATATTGTGATTTGTGAGACTATTGCCTTAGACCTTGTGTGCAGTTAAACAAACTGACACTCAAATTGAATCCAAACCATCAATAAAATAGACTGCGGCTGCTTAGTTGTCATTTTACGGCTACAAACCGTTCCACTCTTATGGATACTCGCTATCTCTTTCTAACCCATTGGTACCCCGTAAGCGCTGTCCTTTTTTCAATATAGCGGAGCTGTCATTTTATAGTTTAGTAATGAACATCGTTATTTATATTTAATTAGCATGCTATATTATATAGCATTCACTGATGGCTTATGCATCTGGTAAAGTAATATAAACTATAAAAAAAAGTAAATCACTTCTTTTCTATAAAATATTAAAATGAACATTGATTCTATCCCGCCCCGTGGTGTAGTGGTCACAGTACACTTTGCTATGAGCCTAGGGTTTCCGGGTTCGATTCCCGGCTGGTACCTTGGGTGATTTTGCTGATAGGGGATTTATCCCAAAGGTTACCAGGGTTTGGTTGGTTAGGTTTAGGTTTAAGAGTTTACACTGGTTCCACACCCTCATACTCACATCTTATCCCTATCTTGAGCTAGTTATATCCAGCCCACCTCATTACACCCTATCCCTATCTTGAGCTAGCTCCATCCAGTCCACCTCACTACATCCTATCCCTATCTTGAGGCTAGTTCTATCCCGTCCCCCTCACCACACCTTATCCCTATCTTGAGCTAGCTCCATCCAATCCACCTCACTACATCCTATCCCTATATTGAGCTAGCTCCATCCAATCCACCTCACTACATCCTATCCCTATCTTGAGCTAGCTCCATCCAGTCCACCCCACTACATCCTATCCCTATATTGGGCTAGCTCCATTCAATCCACCTCACTACATCCTATCCCTATCTTGGGCTAGCTCTATCCAGTTAATCTAATTACACTCTATCTATTTCAGGTACTATTCTAACGTTATCTTCCCATCTGTGTCTAGAAGTCTTCCCACTGGTCTCTTCCCATTGGGTATGCTAGTCAATAAATACCCTGAGCAAGGTTCTAGATTCTTCCATTCAAGCTGCATGTCCTGCCCACCTTTATCTACGATATTTTACTGTCCTAACAATATATTGTGATGACCACAGGATATATGTAGCTTATCATTATGTAATCTTCTCCACCCCTCAGTAGCCTAATTCTTTTTTGGACCAAATATCTTCTTACTTAGGGAAGAATTATTAGAATCGTTTGATAATACATTTTTTATTAATAATATAGTATTACTGAGCAAATAATTATTTCCGTATAGGTTGGCATTAGTCACTTTCAACTAATGTTTACAATAAAGAGTCTTCCTCTCCTAACGTGGATAGGGTAAACATTTCCTCACTTAGACATTGTTAATATAATAATTTTTAATAAAATAGTCTTGAATGTTTACAACCATCCATTCTGCAAGTATATCCTTAATGCCTGAATGGCCTTGCTCTTGAGCTCGTCGCTTAATACGAACTTGAAGGATGAATTTGGCCCAGGAGGTTCGGGATTCTCCTCGCCGTCGTCTAGATTCCCTGTTGTTATATTCAACATATGAAGCGCATGCGCTAAAACATCTTTGCTATTCCGGCTGACCTCTTCTAGTAAACTATCCAACGAATATCTCCCTGTGTCACAGCCCAACATTGAGAGGGTGTCGACGAAGCCCTCGTGATAGATACGGAGGAAACGGTCAAAGTGTTCTTCAGCAAGACCCGATTCGGTGCTCGTCAGAAGAAATAGAAGGATGTCATGGGCCGGTGAACCGTAAAAAGTGATTTGAAAGTCGACGATCTTTAAATCGATCGGAGTGTTCTCGTCGCTCGGGGAGTAACGGAACATCATGTTGTTCGTCCAAAAATCGTTGTGGACGATCGTCGCGAAAGGTTCCTTAGGGGTGGGGGGCGTCGTACTGTACGCCATATCGACGTTTCGAAGGAAAGTTTCTAGGACCTTTTCGGCGTGTTCGTTGAACTCTGGGATGACTTCTTGGAGTGCCGAGAGAAATCCCTTTTGTTGCGCAATAGCCGCCTCCTTTGGACCTATTTTAAAACCAAAGAACTTGCAAGCCTCGAGGACGGTGTTCCTGAAGACGAAAGGTTTCTTCAACTTGATGGCGATCGCTGTGGCGTGGAACCTCGCCAGCTTATCCAAGAACCATCTCCGTGTGTTCAAGGTTCAGCCCTGCTACACGATCCCCGGTTCGATAACCGATTTTCTTCAAGTTTTCTAAAAGGAGGGTGGCACTATCGTCGACAGGCTGACCTTCGTCCTCACCGCGGGTCGCTCGCGCGCCGTAACACTCGCAGAAGACGTCCAGACGCTTGTTTATCGGTACGTTGTGTTCCTGTTGTATCCTCGTGAACTCGGGACTCACCAACAGGTACATAGTTGTTCTCCTTCCTCACGCTGACGTCGCAGTTGAATATCTCCCTGGCAAAGTCGGTCTCGGGAAGTAGTTTAGCGACCATCGAAAGTTTCTTGCTCTCTGGTGACGACAACACCGCCTCGACGGCGAGCATCGTGCTGCCAAAGTTGTCCCCGAATTTCGTCAAGCGGGTCACCACCATTTCCTCTACCTTGACGGAGCGTCCTAACTTTGGCCGGAGAAGTTCTTCTAGGTCTGACTTTGTCAATGTCACGACGTGTTTATTATTCTCCATATCAAGATACAGTGCTCCTCGGATATCTGAAAACACCAATTTAATGTCTGAATTAAACACACAGTTTATACACATCTAATTCAATTTTACAACAGTATTATTATTATTATTATTATTATTGTTATTATTATTATTATTATTATTATTATTATTATTATTAGCACCGCGTCTTACTTCCATTTCGGGTTATACGCACTTACGCTAATGTGTAATGGTGGGGTTATTGTGAGATGAAATGGAGGACCTACAGTTTAACGTGGGATCCGAACCACGGTGGTAGGCCTGGTATTCCACACATTCACAAGTTGTGATCAATACACGTCTTGTCATAGGTGGAAGGAAGGGTTTGGCAATCATATAAATCTGTGCCGGGACCGAGGATTGAACCCCGGACCCCCAGCGCAAATTTTACAACATTAAAATTAATATTCAAACAAAGCAAAATATTTTTAGCTAATGGTAGTAGCTAAGCCGTTAAGCAAATTCTACTTCTCTTTCTTTTAATGTGCCTTACTAACCATTTTTTGACAAGGCTTTTATTTCCCATCATCAATCTAAAGATAGGAGAAACACATATAGCTCATCTGCGGGAAGAGTGTAGGTAAGTAACAACCAGCAGAAGGTTATATATGACAAACATTGTCTGAAAGTGTTATTATAATTGTTTGATGACATTTCATTGATGATGTAGTAATCTATTACTTTAGCAAATACCAATTATTTCTGAATAGATTGACATTAGTGACTTTCAGCCAATATTTGAAATAAAAAGTCTTCTGCTAGCTGTCGACAGCTTTCCTATCGTAGATGATCTATAACTTTGTGTACAGTTAGTATGTGAGGAGGTGGGTATATTACAGTACTGTATTTGTATTTTGAATTGAACTATTTTGCAAGAAGAATCTCGAAGTAATTTTTATTGTGTTATGTTGTGTTTCTAAAATGCCTGTATCAAAATCTTAAAATTAGCGTTCACTTGCTTGGCAGCAAATATATAGGGCAAAGAGTAGAGTATAATCCGAATGGGTAGTATGAAGCGGTGCTAAAAATTTAAAAAAAAATAGGGCAGAGGAATCTACCGAGTCATCGACTTATGAATAAGATCGTAATTTAGGCTAAAAGAGAAAGATCCACCTGGACATGGAAAACTAATGTCGGCATGAAGATAAACTTGACGTTCACTTAACGTTTCCGTAACGTAAAGAAACACAAGGTTCACTGAAAGTGACGTAACAGTGCAGGTGAAATTTATCCGCTTCGGTGGCCGCGTGGTCTAACGCGCTACTCTCGCAGTATACTAGACTGCCAATGACGGGGAGATCGAATTTCGAATCTCAGTCGGGTGTACTGAGGCGGTTTTTGCCAAAATGGTTTTCCACTCTCCCTCCACGCAAATTCGGGTACACTTCCTTTAAATATAACCTCCCTAATCCCTAAAATCATTAGCGCTATTAGTACATAACGTATGACCCGAATGATTAATAATAAAAGTAGTAAAAAAATCGTGTGAAGACAAACAATATAATCATCAATATCATCATTGGATTTCCTCCCATTCCCTTTTCAACAGTTTTCTGTTCATCTTGTTTCGTTACAATAAACTTTTGAAAAATATTAATCTTTCTTTTCAATGGGTTCAGATAAAGCTAAATTTTATTTTTCATTAATTTTTTTGAAACTCTATTTTTTCGTGTTAATTTTTTTTTTGTGAAAATAGGTTCTTGAAACTCAGATAATTAGCTTAGAATTATATTCAGATACTCTAAAATTCCTTCACACAAGGTTAAATTCCTGAAATTTTCCCCCGGGGTGGGAGTAGGACATATCCTCGGTAGCTGGGACTCAAATCTGTCCCCACCCTTCCCCTCCTCATTTGTAAAATCCACATGGGCACTCTTGATCGCGTCTAATATAAAAAATGCTGATACTAATGACTAATGAGGAAGTTATAAGAAGAGTAAATAAAAAGAGAAACATTCTTCTGGTGATTATAGGAAATTATGAGAAGAAATATCTTATCGAGTGACTTCATGGAAGGCACGGTGGAAGAGGAAAAGAGACCAATAAGACCATGAATAAAATACAACTGAATTATTATCTCAAACAAGGAAAGAAGATCAAATTTCAGGATCTTAAAAAAAGGAAGCTGCTAATAGGACATGCTTGGAGACTCAATTAGGAAAACACAACGGACCTGTCGAAAGACAGAACACCTAATAAATAAATACATGAAATGCCGTTATTACTTACAGCTATTCGAGTGGTTGAGGACTCTATAGAATGCAGGAAACACCACACCAGATAGTTTTGTAATACTTATTAGTTTAACGTTTGAACAATAATCCACCCTCTTGCACAACAACTATACGTGTGAAACAACATTATCAAGTGAGTGCATAATCGACTATCTCTATTCCTAGAAACAAAATTTCCCTACTCTTATCTAATGTCGGTATCGCTTGATAAGCTACTACGGTTCTACCACCATTATACTCTTAATTATAAACAGGGATCTGAATATTGATTACGTGTCATAATTTTTTTTCTTTCCAAGATCACAGACAATGCTCATGAATTCATACATTCTGGTCATGATCCACTGGTTGTGGAAATGTGTTTCTATGGCTCTTTTATTTTCTTTCTTTAAATTTAAAAATGCTACCTGGACACGGGAATCGAATACGGTTCTTGTGTCCAGGTAGAATTTTTCAATTTAAACAATATGATATTTAGACGTGACTATAACCATATTTAACAACTATAACAGCTTCTCTATTTGAACCATCATGATATGCACATTCGTACAGTTGTCCTTGTATTATGTGCACCATAAAGCCTTCCCGAGTCTAAGATGGCTGCGTTATCTGATAGCTCGCGATCTTAAGGTGGGATGGAAGGGGACTCAAGACAAGGCCAGTATTTTTTGCAGTTTTTAAAGCAAGACTTTTTTTGGTCAAAAGAAATAAAATATTTCTCCAGTATAAACCTAGTTTAATTTTCTTAACACGTTGATATCAACACTTCCTGAATATCTGTCATGAGCATGGTGGCATTATCTAGACAAACTTTTTAAATTAAGGAAAAAAGTTGTCATTACATTCCAGGACACCCTCAACAGATATTCAAGAAATTCTATGTTTCTACTATTATTATTATTATTATTATTAGCACCGCGTCTTACTACCCGTTCGGGTTATACGCACTTACGCTAATGAGTAATGGTAGGGTGATTGTGAAATGAAATGGAGGACCTACAGTTTAACGTGGGATCCGAACCACGGTGGAGGCCTGGCATTCCTCACATTCACAAGTTGTGATTAATACACGTCTTGTCAGAGGTGAAGGAAGGGTTTGGCCTATGTTTCTACTGGAGAAATATTTGATTTTTTTTTTTACCAAAAAAAGTTTTGCTCTAAAAACTTCAAAAACACTTATCCTTATCTCGCGTTTCCTACATTTTCAGGTGAGCCCAAGGCTTCTTATAGAATAATTAATTTAACAACATTGACTAAAACATGTATATAGAATACTTTCATATTTAAATTTGTCGAACGTTATCACTGCAACAAATGTTATTTTAAGAGGTGTACTCACATGATGAAAAGGGCTGCTGATCGGAATATATTTTATAATGTATCTGTTCAGTAGTTTAGCTTCTCTTCTGCTACAATGTAGTGCAAATAACAAGCCTCAAATTTACGAGTTGTAGGTAATTTGTATAGTGACGTAAATTACTCTTATCTTTATTTTTTAAGAAGAATTATCATATATTGTCTTTGGCTTCAAGTGAAGTTAATCAAGTGTTCAATTGTGTATTGTTTTAGTATATCAGGTGGGGAAATTTATAAATTAGTAACAAATGAATACATTACACGTTTATCTTATTCGTTATCTATTCAATGTAATGTTCAAATTTTTTTAGGACTGATCGACTACTTCCATCAATACGAATGGATCACGGACAGAATATTTAAGGTAGACCCGACTTCTAGTAAAAAATAACTGCTTAAAAATGTAACATAAAAAATAAAAGTCTAATTTTAACTCAAATTGAACCCGCTTCAGTGGTTAAAAGAATTATCTGCCATATTAAAATTAACTAAAGAAATATGTGTTGGATTCCTTCTGAGGTTTGAGATAATAAAGTTGTCGTCCAGGGAAATATGTGTAATGTTACCTTCCCCCCTTTTTCCCCTGTACCCTTAAAATAATCATGGCCAAAAGATAAATTCTTATTAATATTGATGGTAAATAAAGGTATAAGTGTACTGTGGATTTTCAATGATTTTAAAATAGATTTTAAATGTAAAAAGAACTTTCACATGCTTTTTTTTTTAAATTACGAAATTTAAAAATATTAAATAAAATTTAAATAGGTTTAATTTATGCACGCATCTTACTGACCGTCCGGAATAATCGTCTATTTACACTAAATGTATCTTTCTCTAAGTTATAAAAACACATATTTTTTTGTTGCCAGTTATAAGAAGATAAGAGTGTGAATTTAATAATGTTATTTAGTTTATTATTCATGCACTATAATATCTCTTGTTGCCACAACCACGAAACAAAAATCATAGTTTTATTAATACGGTTTGTTCTTTTAAAAAGTTTTGAAAACGCCAATTACAGAGTAATCCTTAGTGAAGTATTATTTGAAACGTTTGATAACACTTTTGATTGATAATATAGTATCACTAAGCAAATAATAGTTATTTCCTAATAGGTTGCCATTAATCACCATCAGTTAATGTTTGCAATAAAGAACCTTCTGCTAGCGGTCAGATACCACCGCTCCTAGCGTAGAAGGAACCTCTTCTTTCACCCCTTCTAACGAACAATTTCTGTTCGGCCCCTATTTTCACAACCACCCCTTCTGTACGTATATCCTAACTGCCTGGGCTGTCTTTCTTCTCAGCTCGTCGTTAACGATGAACGTAATAAGACCCGGTTCAGGTGGTTCTTCGGCTGAGCTTTCTCCTGCCTTCCCTGTGGTTATGTTCAACATGAACAGCGCGTGCGAAAGGACGCCTTTGCTGATCCTGTCCATTTCTTCTCGGAGAGCGCTCAACGAAAACGGCTTCGTGTCGCAGCCAAAAACGGAGAGAGTATCAGTCAGGCTCTCGTGATAGGCGCTTATGAAACGATCAAAGTGCTCTTCGGCCAGTCCGTACTCCGTGCTCGTGAGCAGGAAGAACAGGATGTCGTGCACAGGTGAACCGTAGAACGTCACCTGATAGTCGACGATCTTGAAACCAACCGGGGTGCCTCCTTCGTCACCGTTGTGCGTACCGTAACGGAACATCATGTTGTTGGTCCAAAAGTCGTTGTGGACGATCGTCGCGAAAGGTTCTTTAGGTTTGGGATCCACCCCACTGTAAGCGTTATCGACGTCCTGAAGGAAACATCCCGAGATGTTTTCAAAATTCTCGTCGAACTCTGGGACTACGCGGAGCTCCGAGGCCAAGTCCTGTCTCTCTTTAATAGCCCTCTCTTTCGGGCCGAATCCCATAGTGAAATACTTGCAAGCCTTGAGGACGGTGTTCCTGAAGACGAAAGGTTTCTTCAACTTGATGGCGATCGCTGTGGCGTGGAACCTCGCCAGCTTATCCAAGAACCATCTCCGTGTGTTTCAAGTCCAGTCCAGCCGCGCGGTCCCCGGTCCGATAACCGAGGGTCTTCAAGTTTTCCAAAAGTATGGCAGTGCTATCGTCGACGTGCTGACCCACGTCTTGACCTCGGGTAGCTCGCGCGCCGTAACATTCGCAAAAGACGTCCAGACGCTTGTTTATCGGTACGTTGTGTTCCTGTTGTATCCTCGTGAACTCGGGACTCACCAACAGGTACATGTAGATCTCTTTCCTCACGCTGACGTCGCAGTTGAACACTGTTCTTGAGAACTCGTTATCGGGGAGTAGCTTAGCGACCATGGACAGCTTCCTGTTTTTCTCCGACACCAACACCACGTCGACCGCGAGCATCGTGCTGCCAAAGTTGTCCCCGAATTTCGTCAAGGGGGTCACCGTCATGTCTTTCACCTTCACGAATCTTCCGAACTTTGGTCTGAGGAGTTCTCTGATATCCGATTCTTTCACTGTCACGACGTACTTTTTATCCATGTCGAGTGAAGTTCCTCAGGAGTCTAAGAGAACAAAGTCAACAAGAAAAAAAATCTAAACTAGGCATTTAATTAAATAGATTGTTTAGTTTCAACATTTTGTGAATTAAGATCCTAAGAGTGAAATGTTTATTTTCTATCTTAGAGTATTATTTAAATTATCAAGCATTTATGTTTATCCTAAGAGTATTGTTTACCGTTATTCGTTTATCGAAAACGCAGCAAACAACAAAACAGTTAGTCCTCTACCTACGCGGTTAATTCGTTCCGAAGGTTTCCGAACAAGTTGAAAGCCGCGTAAGTCGAATGACACTCGAATACATTATAATGCCCCGCTTCTTAGTCAGTGAATACATTTTAGTCTCATCTCTTTTACGTTTCTCAGACATATTTCAGACTTTGTTTACAATAAGTAGTCTACTACATAGATTTACAAATAAGATACAGCTCACGCTCAAGGTAGAAACAAACAAAATGGCGATGACACTATCAGCTATGCGTTATCTTACTAGGCGTTGTTAGTCTTAAGTCGAAGTACCACAACAGCGTATTCAAGAATTCACGTATCTACGAATCCGCGTACGTCAAAGCTATATTGTAACGATGGTCACGTGGACAAATGCGTCACTTTGGCGTTAGACTGTATTGCCGGTTACTGTGAGATCGGGGATCAAGTCCCGGTCGGGTATACTGAGGTTTTTTTCCCCTACATGGTTTTTCACTCTCCCTCCATGAAAGTGTAGGCACATTTCACTAAAAAATTCTACTTTCCTTATCCCTAGTCCACTCGTGTAATTAATGTACGCACCCAACTAAAATGGGTAGTAAGAGGCTGTGAAAAAATGTTACGATGACTCTTAAACTGAATTTGAATCTAGAACTAAGATTTTACTGCGAAAAACATTCATATATCAGTTAATGACAACCCGCCTCGGTGGCGTAGTTAGCTAACGCGCTAGTTTCGTGTTGAGATGGGCTGGCGAGGACGGGGAGATTGAGGTTCGAATCTTGGTCGGGTGGATTGGGGGTGGTTATTCCTAAATTGTTTTCCACTCTCTCTCCATGCAAACGCGGGCTCACCTTCTCTAAATTCAACCTTCCCAATTTATAACCCATTAGCATAATTGGTACTTAAGCGTATACCCCGAACGGGTAGTAAGACGTGGTGCTAAATAAATAAATAAATATATCATAAAGGTCCCTTTCTATGCAAGTTGGATCGTACTAAGAACTTTCATCTGAGCTAGAACTCTATTCACAATTCACATTACAGTAGAACAGAACCTTTAAATAATGTTGCACTCACTAGATGAATGTTTAAATAATGTTGCACTCACTAGATGAATGTTTAAATGATGTTGAGCACTGCAGTGGGTGTAATCAAACTGTTTATCTACTTTCACACGAGGTGTCACGATTACACAAATTATCACTACCACGAAAAACTTAACCGGTGTCTTATCTTATAAAACTAATGATTACACAATATTTAATTGGGACTAATTCTTTATTCAAGTGTATATTCTTGTAGTACATCAATATATTGGGCAACGAATGAAACCTTTGATAAAAAAAAGTCACACGTTTTGGTCATGTTTTTTGCATGTAAAATATAATCTGTAGCTCTAGCACAGTATTTCCCTAACTTACAAAAAAAAACTATCCCTGTCTTGAGCTAGTCCTATCCAGTCAACCTCACTAAAACCTATCTCTACCTTGTAATCGGGATTATTTTTTGCTCGAACTTACGAAGAACCTTGACATTTTGTATGTCCTCCAGAACTAAAAAAAAGAGGGTCGTACAAATTTGTCTGTCTGTAATTAGGGCTTTAGTCAAAATGGTTTGATGGATTTCGCTCGAACTTAATATTTAGAAGATGTTGTATTTTCATAACTCCTAAATTCTTATTTTTATTCTAGCCGTAAAATTAAGAATAGTTCACTGATGAATGATTTTGGAAAATTGTAAATATTTTGAAAATGGTTTTAATGATTTTGTCAACAAAAAAATACTTAATAATGCTTTGTATTCCCATCAAATTTATGTGGGTTTTTTTTTCAGGGAAAAATATTTGAGGGTAGTTTACTGATATTATATATATATTGTAATGATATTGATTTGGACCGCTCTTATATATTTAAAAAGCCATGGATGAAGGTATTTTTCTTTAAAGTATTGTATGTAAATTATCCTTTTAAGACTTCATCCATGGATAATCACGCGCTTTTCAGGAATAATCTAGAAGTATTGCACCATTAAAACTTATTTTTTATTTCAAAATTTCACTCCGTAGTATTTACCAAACAAGCAAGAGACGACAGCTCCCATATACCCAATAGGAAGCTAGCCTTCAAAACACCTGTCGCAGGAACCCTTTCGATTTGTTGGTTTTGACACTGGTCATGAGAGGTCCAAGGGGCAAAGGGTATGTCATATATAAGCTGTGTGTGCGTATGAACACACAGAGTGTGCCGACGACACAAACAGAGTAATCGCATAAACACACACAGAGTGTGCCGACGACATAAACAGAGTAGTCACATACACAGAGAGTGCTGGCGACATAAACCTAGAGAACATGTAAAATCACGACAGTACATAATTTGTATTTCAAGTAAAATTGTATAAGAAGATATAATCACTCAAATAAATCGTGTGCAACATCAACAGTTGTATTTATTTAAGTCAAATAAATCGTATCATCATAATTGGCGCTCGATCACGGGGCTATAAAAACCAATTAACTGTCAAACATTCCGTACCGTTGTAATTGGCTCCCAATCGCGGGGCAATTACATCTCCAATAAACCGTATCGTTTCAATTGACGCTCAATCGCGGGGTCAATAATACTGTAATATAATAATTGGCGCTCGATCACGGGTCTATAAAAACCAGTTATATCTCCAAACAATCCGTATTAGCATAATATATGTTTGTGTGTGTATTTAATTTTGTCGCAAATTATAATAAACTAAATTAGAGAGTATGTACGATTTGGTCGTACTATTTTTTTTAATCGCATCAGTTTAAAGATGAGTAAAGGCGACTTTCCATCGCTTTGAGCCATCCCTTCTTAACGTACATCCGTATCGCCCGGGCTGTTTTTCTCTGCAGATTACAGTTCACCCGTCGAACGAGAACAGCCTTGTATCACATCCAGACATGGAGAAACAATTGACAAAACTATCGTGATAGACACGGATCAGATGGTCAACCTCCTCTCCCACCGTACTCTGTGCTTGTGAGAAGGAAGTATATAGGACGTCATCAACAGAAGTACCGTAGGTAGTCAACTGAAAGTCAACGATCATCATACCTGTCAGCGTCTCGTTGTTGAGAAGGTCGTAACCAAACATCATGTTGTTCGTCCAAAAATCATGATGGACGATCGTCGCGAAAGGGTCTATAGATTCGGGATTGGTATTACTGTACTCATCATCAACGCCCTCAGAGAAAACCCTCAAGATTCGTTCGGTGTGTTTCCACGCAATCGGGGATGATACCTAAATCGTTGGCGCGCGTGTGTTCCTCCGTTATGGCGTCTTCTTTTGCTCCGTAGTTCATCTTCACCGGTTTACATACCTTCTGGATTATTTCACTGACGGCGGTGGCTTTCTTCAGCTTTATGGCGATGGCCGTGGCGTGGAACCTCGCCATTCTGTCCAAGACGATCTTCGTGAGATTCAGACCCAGTCATATCTTATGGTCTATGGTCCAGTAAGCGGTTGTCTTTAGGTCCTCCAACAAGCTGGTGACACCGTCGTCGACGGGCTGCCCTACGTCTTCGCCTCGAGTCACGCACGCGCCGTAAAACTCGCAGAAGACGTCCAAACGCTTGTTGATCGATACATTGTGTTCCGGCTGTATTCTCGTGAACTCAGGACTCACCAACAAGTACATGTTGATCTCCTTCCTCACGCTGACGTCAACAACTAAACCCTTCCCTCTCAATGTCGTCGTCTGGGAGAAGTTTAGCGACCAAATGTAACTTCTCCCTCCCCTCCCCCCCTTCTGTCAACACTACCTCAACTTGAAGCATCGTGCTACCGAAATTATCTCAGGGTTTTGTTCAGGAGGCCACGTAACGCTCTTCTACCGTCACGGGTCTGCAGAATTTTTTTCCGAGAAGTTCTTCTATGTCCGTCTTCGTCACAGATACGAGGTATTTATTTTCCATGGTTTCATATAGTGCCCCCCCTGATCTATTTGAAACAGATGAATAATTCGAATTAACGATGTGTTTTATACAATATAAATGTGAACTGTTTTATGGCCCACAGACGAATCTTGTGGGTGGGAGGGGTGTTTTTTTTTATGAGACAAGTACTCCCATTGAGGTACGTTTAAGCTCCAAATTTGTTAACACTTTACACGGTTTCCAATGGACAGAGATGAACATAGTTCACACTTTACACTGCTGCCAATGGACAGAGATGAACACAGTTCACACTTTGCACTGCCTCCACTGGACAAAGAGGAAAACAGTTCACACCTTACATTGCTTCCATTGGACAGAGAGGAATACAGTTCACACACTTAACCTGCTTCCATTGGACAAAGAGAAACATAGTTCACACCTTAACCTGCTTCCATTGGACAAAGAGGAACATAGTTCACACTTTACATTGCTTCCATTGGACAGAGAGGAACACAGTTCACACCTTAACCTGCTTCCATTGGACAAAGAGGAATATAGTTCACACCTTACACTGCTTCCATTGGACAGAAAGGAACACAGTTCACACTATACACTGCTGACCACTGGACCAACAGGTAACAAATTCCTCTTGAATTAAATATATTGCTAAGGCTCAGTCACTCGAGACACTCTAAAGTCTAGGTGAATAAGAATATACATAATTATATTGTTTAACGTTAGTAATGTAGTAATTATTATCAAACAACTGTTTCCTAGAGTGCGATCTGTAAAACAATTTCCGAACGATTGGAAATATCTTGTCACCGGTGGTCTTCGCCTCCCGTACCGTACCTTCCAATTTGACATTAATTAGCTAGTTTAGTACATCCCCGCTGAATTAAACATAAAATTAGCATTTTTATCTGTAGCATTCTTAATATTTTAGAAACATTTTTGTACAATTTACAGTACAACTTTTATAATAAGGGCCTTTGTGACAGAAAGAAAAACCACTGAATCTACTTTCACCTATTCATACGTCGAGTCTTTTTTTTTTTTGCTATCAACATTTTAATTTATTATTAGTGTTATTTTATAGGTAATTTTTTTAAACACCGCGTCTTACTATCTATTCGGATTACACGCCTATGTGCTAAATTACACTAACGTGTTAGGAATTAGAGAAGTTTAATTTAGAAGAAGTGCACCCGCATTTGCGTGGAGGGTGAAAACCCATTTAAGAACACCTCCCTCATTGCATTCGACTGGAATCGAATCACAATATCCCCATCTTCGGCAGTCTAGTTTAACACGAGAGTAGCGCGTTAGATCACGTGGCCACAGAGGCAGGTACCGTATTGATTATATATATACATATTTATGGGGAAAATTTGTAAATGTTGTCAAAAAGATTTCCGCCTACTATAGGCTCACCAAATAAGGTAGGTTTGCTAATTGTTCAGAGCCCTGATGGTAGCTTTCGCCTCAATTCAGCCGTATATCATGGTCTAAGGCGTCAATCTCATGTTAGAATGGACTAACGATGACAGGGAGATCAAGGTTCGAATCTAGGTCGGGTGTACTGAGGGTGCTTTTTTCCAAATTAGTTTTCCACTCCCCCCTCCCCCACGCAAACGTGGGTAAAATTCCTATAAATATAACCTCCCTGATCCCTAAAACCATTATCGTAATTAGTACATAAGCGTCATCTGTCATCGCGACTTGACAGTCATATTACATCTTATGTATTTTATGGTGCATGCCGTTATTAATCGTGGCCATGAAAGGGTTGTGCGGTGTTCTTATCTGTTATTTGACGGTACATTCAAGATTAATGCGACAGTAATAAATAGGTAAGGTACTGCGATAGTATCCACACTATTTCGTTTGTAGTAATTTATTTATGGTGGTGTCTTAGTTTATTTATTTTGTGCTGGTGTAAAATCTTTTTTTCTTCGCCAAAGAGAACTTTTTGTCACATCACGACAGCTTTACTTACCAAAGATAAGTTTAGATATGTTCCGGCATATACACATTTTATGTGCTTCCATAAAATACCATATATTATATTCATAGATAAGGGCGTCCATGTGGGTTTTCTAAATGGGGGTGGATTCGAGTCCCACCTACCAACCCCCCTTCCCTCCTCGAGAGAAAATTTCAGGAATTTAATTTTATGGGGGGGAATTTTAGAGCATCTGAATATAATTCTGAGTATATGAGTTTCAAGAGCCAATTTTTACCCAAAAAACTCTGAAAAATTCACAAAAAATAAAATTTAGTTGTAGCTGAGCCCATTGGGAAAGAAATATTATATATTTCACAAGTTTATTGAACAGAACAAAATGAAAAAAAACAAGAAAAAATGGGGTGTGGCTGTGTCATGGACACGACCGTGTGTTGTACGTGAATACGTTTATGTAACGGGTTATATTTTTTAAATAAAATATTTTTATTTATGTATTTAGGATAAAAGCAAGGAAACAAATAATTATTGTGTTACAATATAACTTTATTAATTATATTTGACGACAGCTGACGATTAAAACTTAAACGAACATCGTAGCTTCTCCGAGTCAAAAGTTATACTAATTGCAAATCTCGATACGCAGCAAAATAACCTCAAAATGGCGGCGCTTCCCCCTCCACCGCGCGCGATGCGTCACTGTTCTCGCTTATCGTAATGAATTCTTTGATCCCTTAGCTATCCAGTGGTATAATTTAATTTTGGATGTAGAGGAAAGATTAGAAACTACAACACCAAACTGTATCCCCCGATTTTGTTATCATTAGGTTTTTTGGATTGTCCCCGTATGGTAGCAAATTTAAAGACGTATTCACGTCAAAAGCTGTTGAAAAAGGAAATGGGAGGAAATTTACATTTTAAAATTTTTATCTCTGTTAACTCGGATATTGATGATTCATAGTTGTTAATAGCAAATTGCAGCCACATCCCAAATATCCAATTTTATTTTTTCATAATAATTAGCAAAAAATAGAGTAAATATTGTAGAGCAATTAGGGGCGTTGGAGACTCCCTTATCGCCCATTTAAGGCCGTACATGTTCATGAATAAACATATTTTTGCAATGCCTTATTTTCTTCTGTATTAAAATTAAAAAGAACCCATTAATAAATCGGGTTATTGATTTATTATGTGTAGTAACATTTAATTATTGTTATTTTTACTAAAAGTCTCCAAAGTTTAAATTACTTGTTTTTAAGCATGTATTTTTAACCGTTGTAATACGCATTTGAAGGGTGAAAATGTTTAACGTTTTAAGTGTCAAAAATAAAATTTTACAGAAAATACAAAAAAATTCTTGGATCAAAGGCTGTATTTATTTTTGTCTGAAAAAAAAAAACTATGGTCTATATCTCTATATCATATTGTCCCTTGATTGGCAAAAGGGCCAACATCACAAAATGAAAATCTTACAGCAACAAGAAAAAACTTTTCAAAAAATCCACACCCTCAAAAATCTTTATTGTGGTTTTATTTATCATTCGCCAAGTTTAGCCTAGTTTATAAGATATCACGATTGTCCTTTTGCCGGGACGTGCAGAGAAGGCCGGAGAAAATTTTAAATATTCCTAACTTAATATTGAAATATCTGTTATATTGGCCCTTTTGCCAATCAGGGGAATTAATGCTTGGCTAAAAATAATTGACAATTGGTCCATAATCATTAAATAAATAGCTAAGAACGTTCGAAATGACATATCTACTTACCTTAAGTTCTAAGTGCTGTATGGGTTACCATCTGTCCTAAGTGTTTTTGGATATTGACAAGGCACTTGGAACAGCTGTCAGACAAAGTCAGTGGCATATACAACTAGCGCTTTCTATTGTGATTTATAGGTACTACTTCAAAATCCTACCCCCCCTTCCACCTCAAGATTTTTCCAATTAGTATTAACTTTAGTAACTAAAAAATTACCTAAAAAGTGAAAAAAGTCACTTTTTAGATGCGAAGCAAAATCGAAGCTAAAGTCGAGGATCTTTTTTCACATAACACCACTTTAAGTTAATGAGCCATTAAGTAAATTCAGGTTAAGAGAAAGGTTTGGAGAAAAAAAAAAACTATATTATTTTTGCTGGCATATCTTAATTTATGAATACGTTGTAGTAATTTAATCAATAGCGTTTAAATACTGTTTAGTGGCTGTTTAAAAATTATATTATATTGAAATATGTCATATTTAGTGAGATATTTCCAACTTTTCTATTTTACTCGAAATCTTTTGAAGATGCGGAAGTTATTGTGGGTTTCGGAGTCCATTGTGGATGAGATTTGACCTTGGAAACTTCCCACACCGCTACTAATTTACAATTACTTGTAATTATTAATAATTATTAGCTTGTCTGCTTTATAGATTTTTATTATTATCATATACTAGCCGCTTCTGTGACCGAACGTTCTAAGGCGTCATCCTCGTGTCAGGCTGGCATGCTGAAGACGAGGAGATCGAGGTTCAAATCTAGGTTGGATATACTGAGGGTGGTTTTCCCTAAATTGTTTCCCACTCTCCTTCCACGCAGTTGCGTGTAAATTACCTCAACATTCTGCCTTCCTCACCCCTGTCCACATTAGTGTAAACATCCCAGAAGACGGATGGTAAGACAAGTTACGCTACCAAAATATAAACACACATAAAAAATATATTCGCTAAATATTTTAACAGAACTTGATTCTGTACGTCAAGAATACAGTATTTTAATAGCTTGGTCAACATTAAACTCGATATTATTGTAATTATCACATTGCTATCACAATGTAGGTCAGAAACTAATATAGTTTTTGAAAAAATTAAGTTATTTCAAAATATTAAGTCAAATAGCCTGGGCTCGAATTCTTCCCAAGCACATTTTTCAAATAACTATAATCTAAATAGATTTAAGATTATCCCGGTTCTAGTCACGAGATAGTATATCTCGTGACTAATAACGGAACAATCATTAATCTATTTAGATGTTAATTATTTGATAAGATAATTAATTGACAAATCAAAAACCAGACTACGTATATAACGTAATAAAACTAAAAACAGAATTTTTTTTATTAATATTATTTCATAGTTGTTGATAGTATCTATCTAAATTGATAGCTGCGTATCACATGACTTACATATAATGAATACGTGAAAGTTGATCTATTATTTTTTTCTAGCTGTCAAATAAGGCTTTTCTTATGGAAATTATACTGTGGTAAGAGTTGCTGTCATAAACCATACCTTTGCTTTGAAACACCACCTTATGTCTACGAGAAATGACTGCACTGAAAAGTGAAAGGTCTTAACCGACAACTGGTCGACCCCAAAGCCTATATGCTTATTACTCCTAGACTACCCATGTCTAGCCATTGCCGTTATACTGGACGCGAACAACATTAATCTTATCTTTGGTTGTGATATTGTAAAGCCCCTTTTAAATGGGTAAAATTGTATTTCTAGACCATTCAGGTACAGCCATTACCTAAGGCCTAGACCAGACCATCAATGATAGATAGAATTGTTGCGATGTCAAGTACATGCTAGTTATTTTTGATGTAGCTTTGATTCACAGTCTAGAAATAATAAGTATATTTCAAAGACCTTGTAAATTATTTTCAAAGGTGAATATTGTTTTGCAACATCAAGAGTTTTTAAAATATTTTTTCCACAATCGACAGAAATTTATTTGCTAGTAAAAGAAAACGTAAGAATGTGTCGAAATTTGGGTTGTGTGTTGGTTGCCAATAGATCTCGCTAGAGAAGCCTAAGTTCAAGTAGCCATACTTTTTAGCGTATCGATAGATCGACGTATAATATAATGACTTAACATAGATAATAAAATTAACAAATGACATCAGTCATTGTTAAATCAGTATTTGTGTTAGAAAATACTTTAACAATGTTTTCTCTTAGCGTTTGGTTTTAGTTTCAAGCGTCACGTCTATGTTTGGTTTGGGCGAGGTTTTTTGAAGTAAATAATTACTCTGCGATAATATTGTTTTATTTAGAACTTAAAAAAGTTCCACACCTTGTAGTCGACTACAATATGTAACTTCAAAACAAGGATTCAAAGCCCTATTTGTCAAGAAATATTAATGAACAGATACTACACATGTGTCATATTTACATTTTTAGAGTGAAGTTATTTTATATAAATCAGATATAACATTTTAGGATAATCCAAAACACGTCTTATCGTGTCAGTAAATATTAATGAACAGATTTTACAAATCCGTCACTTTTTTCTATTTTTAGAGTGAAATTATTTTATATAAATCAGATATCACATTTTAGGATGATTAAAAACACGTTTAACAACTAACCCTAATTTACGTGATTTAGGAAGACACGGCCACATTGAATATTTAAAACCGAAGACAGGGAGATCTGGGTTCGAATCCCGGTTGGATCTAGTGAGAGTGTTTTTTCCTAAATGGTTTTCCACTCTCCCTCCACGCGAATGCGGGTAAACCTGCTCTGAAATTCAACCTTCCTTATCCCTAGCTCATTAGTGTAGGTGTATAGCTCGAACGGGTATAGTACTGTAAGACGCGGAGCTAAAAAAAAAATAATAGTGAGGTAGGCTGCATTTAAAAAATACATTTGGCCAACGTTTGAAGTAAAAAAAACAGTTTTGTTACAAAAATCAACGATATAAAACAGTAAGACTCACACTTATCTTTTATTTATTCCGGGAAATGTTTGCGGTTTCTATCAAGAATTCTTAAAAAAACTTGATTTTTTTTTTGAATTTGACACAATTAAATATGACAAGGTTTGACATTCCCTAAAGGTGGGTTTCTCTGATAAAAAAGAAAAATCGAGCCGGGTTTTGTATGTTGGTTATACGGGTCACATAGAATAGTGGGTTGCACCGCAAATTTTACACGCCAGTCTTGAATCACGCGACTACCAGCGCGCGCGGTTGGCAACACTGCTAATGTGCAGTGTTGTGCTGTGTTGTCTTTGCGAAGTAATAACAGAGAATACACTATAATGACGACCAAAGCGGCGCAGTGCACTTGTGCGCACGATGAGCTTGGAAGTTGTGTCACAGATAGGAGTGTTGAAGAGATAGCCCGTACAACTAATCTCAATAATGATGATCAAGTGAGGAAAGAAGTATAAATAATTCACAAGTTGGTGCAATTCGCTCTGCGCTGTGTTTGGATTGTTGTGGGCGTTAAGGCATATTCTAAAGGTAGGTAAAATTTTGAATCATAGTGTCTTTATTCATGAGCGAATTAGTGAAAAGACACACATTAAAAAAAGTAGATAAACTATTATTAATACCAAATTAATATGTTACTACACCGCAATAAAAGTTTATGAGTTGGTATTATAGTAATAACCAGTCACAAATGCTATATGTTTAAAAAGTAAGATCGACCTTAATTATTGCAGATTTCTCAGTTTTTTGACATAATGGTAAGAATATCATAATTTTTTTTTAATATTCCTAAGTAGAGTTCATTATTGCTAATAGATAGTTCATCTTTAACATATATAAAAAAGTATTTAATTAGGCCTAATTAAAATATATTTATAAGCAAAAATGCTTTAGTAAGATAAACTTTAATTGTAGTCCTATTATAAATTTTGTTTAAAGTAGGTCACCATCTTTCTCAATATTTTCCAGTAAAATACATAGGGAATATTCAATCAGATAGTAAAGATGATATCTTTGCTACCGGAAGTGGACTCGCATCAGCCGATTGGAGGTTCGAATTCCGGCCGGTATGGTTTTACACATGTACTTTTTCTCATCCTCCCTCCACGCTAACGAGGGTGGATTTCCTCCGAGACGCCCTAACGCCTATTTCAGATGAAACCATGGTTTAGTAACAACCTTCACTATCATTAGTGGTAATTTTGGTAATCAAGAGATTAGATAATGTTATCTATGTATTAGTTAATAAAAATAAGATATAGCTCTAGCCTCGAAGCTCCTATTAGATTAAACACATAAAGTTATATCTATATCCCAATTTTATTACGGACGTACATATCTGACAACTAGAAAAAGTTACTATATCTATTTTTCATGTATTCATACGTCAAGTCATGTGATCTGCAGCTATCACGTTTGATAGATATTATCAACCCCCTTGAAATATGTTTGTATTTTTCTAGAATGTGCTCCAAATGTGTATTCGTATATTCCCTAGGAACAACATTTTTTCAACTTCAGTTTATATACAGACACTTTAGAGAGTTTGTTGTTTATAAAACTAAAGAAAATCGTACATCTTTCTAAACTCACTCGTCCGAGGAATCAAAGTCGCAATTCAAATCTCAGCTGGGACAAATTCTTCAGCCTTGTCTCGAGGTACATACACACACCCGAGCTCCGTTATGAAGTGCGTATTCTCGTGGGAAAAAAGATGACGTCCTTGAATTTGAAGGAAGTAGACTATAATGCATTGGCATGCAGCCTCTGAGCGACCGTCTCGTAATAAGTCAAACACACAACTCGTCCGTCCTGAAAGAATGAAACCTTACGTCGGGTAGATAGATAGATCTCCTTTACGCTCTTCAAGTTCCCCCTCGAATGGAATAAGGCGCCACTTTCGCAACGGACTGGACTTCTGATGACGGGGAGATCGGGGTTCGAATCCCGGTTTAGTGTACTGAAGGTGATTTTTATTTTTCTCTAAATGATCTTCTACTCTCCTTCCACACTAAAGTGGATATTCTTCCTCGTCCCTAACACATTAGAGTAATTTTCACATGGACGTATCTGAACGCATAAGACGCGACTGGCTCCGGTAGTCGAATGGTCTAACGCGTTACTCACGTGGTAGACTGGCCTGCCGATGACGGGGAGATCGAGATTCGAATCTAGGCCGGGTGTACTCACGGTGCTTTGTTTTTTTTAAATTGTGTTTTTGAAGTGTTTTCTCTTTCTTAAATTGTTTTCCATTCTTCCTCCAGCGCAAATGCGGGTATATTTACTCTACATATCAAGCTTATTTAGTTTTGTATGCCAGTGATGATTTAGGTTGGGGTTCGGAATCCCAGATGGGTGTGTACTGAGGACGGTATTGATAGCTTGCTTCACTATCTTCCCATACGCAAATGTGGGTACATTTTTTATATATTCTACCTTCTACATCCCTACCACATTAGTGCCATTAATGATAAAACCCGAACGGGCAGTTAGACGTGGTGGTAAAAATAATATTTACGTACCAATTAGATCCTCTGCTCTGAGTGCTCTAATTAGCAGAGTAAAACTATTTAAGGATACAGGGGGAAAAGGAGCTTAGTCTCACTTCACACATTTTCCAGGATAACTTTTAAATCTCAAATGCAACAAGAACCCCAGCAAATAATTTTTTTTAAATTGATTAAAAAATATGAGAGACCCATTCCCTATTGCCCCCTGTTCTTTTCAGTTATCTCTGTAAAAGTCCACAGCTGAAAGCAGTGGCGTGGCGTGGAGTGTTGCTGGTGTAAGCAGAGCCTTTTAAAACTCTACCTGTTATAACCGCCTCGGTGGCGTAGTTGGCTAACATGCTAGTCGTGTTGAGCTCGACCTCCGAGGACGGGGAGATCGAGGTTCGAATCTCGGTTGGGTGAACTGGGGGTGGGTTTTCCTAAATGGTTTTCCACTCTCCCTCCATTC
>CABFWB010002331.1:0-85616 GCA_902151455.1 Timema bartmani
CGCAAAGAAAACTTATAAATACCCTATTTTAGACCCTTTTTTTTCTTTTCGCGTTTTTCGCAAAAGCGAATTTACCCTATTTCTAATCATCACCAGTAAGTTCTCTCTTCACTTTGTCTTATGTTCCTTCTTACAGTCCACATGTGTACACAGATGGTAACACGTTCATCACTATAACTCTACAAGGTCCAGGGATCCCTGTAAACAACCTGTGGGATAGGTATTCACAATTTATATTCATCAGTACTATTATTATGGTTGGTAAATCCCTAATTTTTACTTCTAAATGGAATTATTTATTTTTGTTTAACATTCAATAATACATTATGTAAAACTTATTGTAAAATCTGAACCTACATTGTTAAATACTGTCCAGCTTTGTTTAGAAAAACCCACATAGAAAGAAGAAAAAAAATCTTACAACAAAAATTGATATATTTTATCTTTTAAGTTTATTTAACATAATTATTCTTTTAAAACTATGTTTTTTATATAATAGCTATTCAAACTATACTTTGTGAGATTAATCGTTAAAACACCATAAACATAATTTGCTGCTTTTTTAAAAAATCTTAGTTGTACAAATAACAATTATTTTCATCATAATAGATTGTTCCACTACACACTATTTATGTTCCAAATTGAAATAATAATATTCTAAGGTTCTATAAAACCGAGAAAACTTTTAGATTTTTTCTTTTGTATTTATAATTTATGTCCTCAGTCCCGGCACAGATCTATCTGATTGCCAAACCCTTTCTTCACCTCTGACAAGACGTGTATTAATCACAACTTGTGAATGTAAGAAATGCAAGGCCTCCACCGTGGTTCGGATTCCACGTTAAACTGTATATCCTCCGTTTCATCTCAGAATCACACTACCATTACAAATTAGCGAAAGTGTGTATAGCTCGAATGGGTAGTAAGACGTGATGCTAATAGCAATAACAATATAATTTATATATTTGTTCACACACAGACACATTCTTATATTCACATAATATAACTTTCATATATGTAATTTTACAATCCAAAAAATTACTTCAAACATTTTGATACTAAAAAAAATAATTATTAACCCCAGCTTAAAAAATGTAAACACCTGTTGTGTGGAAAATAAAAGATTTCTTAGCTTATTTTAAAATAATGAATATATTTAGCCTCTCATGGTTTTTTATGCGTAACAGAGAGAGTTTTATTAAATAAATATAATATTTATTTTAATAAAGGATGTTCAAGGTTGTCATTTTGTCGATGTTTGTCAATTTCCATATTTATCAAATAAGGTTAACAAAGTTGATACAAATATGGATAAATTAGGGTCTCTTCTTTTCCAGAGTAATGTAAGAGAAATTTTGAAATGTCAATGGAATTTTCAAGTGTATTTACAATGATTTGTAAAATAAATAAAACAAACTATTTGTTTTATTTCTGCTTTTTGTAATTTTTAAAATATAAAATTGTGGCACCTTTGTCTCCAATAACTAAATGCCACCATTCAAAAGTGATACTGTTGCTACTGTTATGTGAAGACGAATAAAAATAAGTGCAGGTAGACAAACCAAATACATGCTATTGCCAGATTACAGGCACCAAGTGAGTTTCATTACATTACAAAATAACTAGTCTAAATATTCGAGGTTTACACCTTTGTTCCTGGTTCTTAGACACCTGTTTTGTAATTCCTTCAACTTTGTGGTGTATACTATATTACCAACTGGTCGTGCTCATTGGAAGCCAGAAGCTTGAGAGTATATCTGGGAGCCACATGACTATCAGTTCACTCCGGGCTAGGCTACCTATCCTTGCTGTGATTGGTTGCTAGGGAGCATCAACCCCAAAATGTCGGTAAACTAGCAAATGGGCAATCTCTTGACAGTCACCTGTGACTTAAGAATAATCAGAGTTGTACTGAAAACTGTGGACAGAATAATGTCGACCCGAGACACTCTCACACTCCCGGTGTTACCTTACCCGCAACCAGAACATGTTCCTCCACTGTTGTACTTACCATCCTAGGGACAATAAACTGACTAGAGAAACGATGACCATCCTAACACTCCTTGTCTTGGGTATCCTGACAGAATAGAGGCAGGGGGTGGTCACAATCTCATTTGTGTTTGGTGGCTCGAGATGAAAATTGGCTTTGTTATTGATAAAAAATTTGCAAACTGTATTTTTAAAAGATTCTTTTGTCGAGTATTAATTAAAAAAAAGATAATACATAACACAATTCTTGCTTATAAAAACTTTTTTTTTAATTTGCCCATATATTTCAATAAAATAGAGAAAGCAATAGAATTTTAAATCTTACATCAGTCAAAAAATATATCATTAATTATATTAATTATCTTATTTGTTGACCGCATGGTCTAATGTGCTGCTCTCGTAGTAGACTAAACTTCCAATGACAGGGAGATTGAGGTTCAAATCTCAGACAGGTTTACTAAGGGTGGTTTTTCCAAAATGGTTTTCCACTTTTCCTCCATGAAAATGCGGGTATACTTTATCTAAATATAACATTCATGATCCCAAAAACCACTAGCGTAATTAGTACATAAGCGTATAAACTGAACAGGTATTATTAATTAATACATAGACAATTTTGAAAGTATCTTTCCCGCAGTAGTGAAAAAATTGTAAAGATTAATAAAAGCCCATGATTGGAACATATTTTCTTCAGAATAATTGACATTTAGCATGAATTTGCAATAAACTATATTTTTACTAAGATATGAAATAACAATATATACTCAGTAATATTTACTCTTAAGATATTACTGCAGGTTCTTATAATATAGCAAAACACAATTAGAATTGAGCTACAGACATTGTTACCAACTAATACTAATGTGTTTTAATATTATTATGTATAATTTTATTAAATATTCCGTTTCTGTCACATGGTTTTAATACATGCTATATGTGGTAGTTCAAATAGTTACTTAGTGCAATAAAATTCACATCTTATCAAGCTGTCCTTCGACTGGCTTTACTACAAGCTTCTACAAATGCAGATATGCAACAGCCAAGCATGAGCTTACACATTAATTAAACACAGGTATGATCAAATAAATATAAATCACATTAAGAATATTTTTCATCAAAAGATTATGAATACAATTTTATTTGTCTAAACTCTTCAAATAATTTATTTGTCCCACCACTTTCCCTATCAAATATTACTATTTTCCATCTTTATCTTATATTAATAACATAGTAACAAAGCTTTTATTAGACAAAAAAAAGTTATATTATGATATGTGTGGAAATAAATTTTCTAACTGGTTTGACAGCTTAATGTGTGCCTGTGATGTGCACATTTAAAAAGTATCTTTTTGTGGTTTGTTCTAAAACATTGTTAATATCATAAGATTTCAGTATAGTGATTTGATTAGTTATCAATATAGTCTTTTATTAATAGAAAAAAAATCAATTTAATGTGCATTTTACTCATTAGTTTAAAATAGTCTAAGACAATTGCTAATTTGTTAATGTTATTTCAAAAAAACAGATTACGCCTTTGACAGTCTACTTAAATACCCAATGCTTTTTTTGTTTGTTTTAGACATGTCACAGTTCTTGAAAGCAAATAAACATTCTGATGTGTTCTTTGAAACTGAGTACATAGTCGAGGATTCACGGTTGGTTTCTAACCATGAAGAACAAGATTATTTTATGCAAGGTAGAAGGACTATTCGTGCAGCCAACGTTTCGGAAAGGAAATTTGTTTGCCCTAATTGCACCAAGTCTTACAAATACAAGCATGATTTGCTCCGACACTTGAGGCTGGAGTGTGGAGTGGAACCCAAGTATGCTTGTCATATTTGTTCTCGACGGTTTAGACATGGACATAATCTACGCAAGCATATTGTTTGTGTTCATAAAACTTTCAATGTGGATTTTGTTGAAAACTTTAAAGAATTCTCTTAAGATTATTTAATTATTGTTTAAAAGATTATAACTATTTATAACTTCATATTTTCACTAATTGAACTAAAAAATATATTGTTTTAAATAGGTCTGATATTTTGGCCATTTTAAAACAATAAATCATTACAAAGTTATTTTAAAATATATTAATATATTTTATTTGTTGTATTGAAATACACATTTTAATATATAAATATATTATTACTAATTACATATATTAAATATTGTTAGTAACCCCAGAATTGATTATATCAATTACGTGCATTAATTTAGGTTGCTAATTAACATAAACAATAACAATAAAAACACCATCTGCCAAATATGAAATTTCTGATTTTTTTGATAATTTATCAGAAAATGGTGTCCTAATTGCTCACTAACCTTCGTTAGTATGCACTTTAAAATTTGTCATTTATTTAAAATGTGTATTAAAATTTAATTAAATGAAAATATTTTTAATGACAAGTTTTAACCACACAGACATACATGAAATAATAATGCCTTGCTAATTTTTAGAATGAACTTATCAAATAATAATAATAATAATAATAATAATAATCATCATGATCATCATTTGACCCCTCTGCAGGTCGTCTGGCACATCCTCTTCCATTCCTGTCCATCTCTCCAAACTTCTCCCTCAGCCAAAGGTCTCTAGTCCACTCCTTTAGCCTCCATGTCCTACATCCATCTTGTCCGTGGTCTTCCAATAGGTCTTATTTCCTTCCTCATCCTGTCTCTTCTTGTTACATTCTCAATACCTCTCAGGAACCTCCTCATCTCTGCTGCCTGCAATCTACTTTAATCTCTTCATTCATGTCCAGGTTTCAGATCCGTATGTCAATATTGGATGATAATATGCCGTATATAACAAAGTTTTGGTCTCTTTTCCTATATCCTATTGCCATATTATATCCTTACCTACATGGTAAAAATGTCCACTCTGCTGTGTTCTTTGTCTTATATCCGCCTGGAACTTACCATTTGCAGTAATCTTATTTCCTACAGTAGCCCCATGGCTTCTTTGATGCTGACTGACAGTTCACAGCTGACTTCTGACAGTCAACATTTTGGTATATACCTAAATGTTGACTGTCAGAAGTGACACATGTTTTTTTGCAGATCATATGGTTCGGCGTAGGGATACATAATTTGGTCCGGTAGCTTTTCAAAGCCGTCAGCTATCAGCTGTGAGCTGTCAGTCAGCACCAAAGAAGCCATGGGGCTACTGTAGATAGCAGAAATCTTCCACCTTTTCGAGATCCTTTCCATTGATTGTTACTTTCTTTGCTGGGTTTGTGTTTATAGTCACCATCATCTTGCTCTTTTACTCGCTCATGTCCAATCCATATCTTTCCATCGCTCCTGCCCATTTAGCTAGTTAGCAAAGAATACATCCTGTGTAAATGTATGTAGATTACCTCAGCATGGGATTCCTGTTTGTAATTAAGTTTGGGACTTTGATTGGACACAACCCAGGAACTGTAGGGCCTACCAGGTGGTAATGTGAGACTTGTGAGATGATTAAACTTTATATATGTCTTTTGATATCAGAATTAACATGATTAGCCACCTGCTTCGATGGCTGCACAGTCTAAGGTGTCACTCACCTGTTAGATTAGACACTCGATGACAGGGGGATCAGGCTTCGAATCTCAGTCGGGTGCATTGAGGGTGGTTTTCCCTAAATGGATTTGCACTCTTGATGCAAATGTGTGTACACTTCCTCTAGATTCACCCTTTCTCACCCCTAACTCACTATTGTAATTAGTACATCTGCGAGGGTACCTGAACAGGTAGTACGATGTGGTGCTAGAAATAAAATAAAAACTTGATTTACTAATCATCTTTGACATCTGTTTTGTTTGATTTATTTAAAACCAACAAACTGTAAACCTTTGCTTCAGTGTCACTTACCCCTAGTTTAGAAACTGCCACAAAAAACTAACACTATGATTTGTAGAATATTTTTTTAAACTTAAATTATGTGATTATGAATAAATGGTATTACTCAATTGGGACCCACAAAACCTTTTTGATTTATTTTGTTTAAAATATCTTATTGTAATATTGGCTTACAGGTGCGTCATTGGGCATACTAATCCAGTCTGAACAAGGAGGACAGGGTTCGTTCCTAGGCTGAGTGGACTGAGGGTTATTCTTAAATGGTTTATCACACTCCCACCTCACAAAGGCAGGCCATTTCCTCCAAATTCTCTTTCTTTCACCTTCACATTACATTACATCCACATTAGTGTAGCTAATACATGAAAATAATACGTTTAATAATTCAAGGAAAATGAAATTTTATGTTATTATTTGTATAATAAAGATGAACTATTTCCAAAAAAGATTCTTTCCAGTTTATTATAAAGTCCAGTATCTGAGAAATAGCTTAGAAATCATTGCTAGATCCAGAGATCCCGGGTTGATTCCCGGCACTTACAAAATCTATCTGTGAAACGGTGTGTCTGGAATGGGGTCAAACCAGTCTGGTGAGCACAAATGTGAAGCTACTTGAATAAAGAAGTAGCAGCTCTGGCTAGAAAACTGATACTAACAGCTGGAGGGTTTGTTGTGCTGAGCACGTTCTACCCTCATATCCACAATGTTGGCACTATCATTAGAGATAGGGTAAATTCGCTTTTGCGAAAAACGCGGAAAAAAAAGGGTTGAAAATAGGGTATTTATAAGTTTTCTTTGCGTTTCATGGCATTTGAAAGTGTTTAAAGCGATTTTTATTTCGCGAATTAACGCAAAAAACGTGATTTTGAGAGTATTTTAGCTAAATTATTCTATTTAGCGAAATAGACGTGAATTCCCTGAAAATGCTGTGCAATTAAATAAAATGCTGAGAATTTCTTTGCCAATATTTACTATCTTTGACTTGCACATTTGTTTGAACTGATTCAATGACACCAACTATTTATGATACCAGCTATTTACTAAACTATTTTTATTTTTGTACTGTAGGCTACAATGATTTTTTGACGTTACACATAGGAGTAAAATAAATTATGCCAATTGAAGTCATTCTTCTGTTTGTGTTTTACACAATCTTCCAGTTTCCTTCCTTATTAATTTAATATTAATTATTTATAATTATAATCTCTCACATGAAAATAATTGCAAACGAAGGTTAAAATACCCTTCGTATTAATGCATACATAAATTTTATCATAAATCCTTTGTATAGGTCCTAAAAACATTGACGAAAGACATTTTTACCTATTTTGCTACAAAATGCTAAATTATGCCACAAAACGCTAAATTTCCAATAATTAATGCTAAAAAAACTGAAAATTAATGCTATTNGGTTAGAGCATTGGCGTACTAAGCCAGAGGTCCCGGGTTCGATTCCCGTGTCCAGGTGTCATTTTTCAATTTTCAGAATATGATATCTAGTGGAGTAATTCCCTACTAATAAGCATAAATAATAGCTCTGGCTATTAATTCTTACTATCTCTAACTATCATCGCTAACGATGGTGGCCACTTGGTTGGTATAGCTATAGATATATATATATTTAATCAAAACCTTCGACCTAACAGTAATAGAGAAACACTTTCCCTTGAACTATATCACTATATCACTATATCACACTGCAATCCACCTATAAAAATGAACTATAAAGCCCCACTCAGTAGCACATCGCATAGTGCTGCACTTGATTGAACTATGTCGCTTGAATACACACTGTTCTTCCCTGTAGTGTCTAGAGCAACACTACACCACTTAGCACCCATATAAACTGTATTACATATCAGATTGTCCATTAAACCTATATATACATATATATATATACATATGTACATATATATGTACATATATATATGTACATATATATATATATATATATGTACATATATATATACATATGTATATATACATATCAGATTGTCCATTAAACCTATATATATGTATATATATGTATATATAGGTTTAATGGACAATCTGATATGTAATACAGTTTATATGGGTGCTAAGTCGTGTAGTTATATATGTATATATATAGGTTTAATGGACAATCTGATGTGAGTGACATCCCAAAAGATGATACTGAGGGGAGCAAGTCACCACGAACCTCCACTTTCAGATAGGAAACTTCCTCATATGACGTTGGGGAAGGACAATTTTCAACAAGAAGAGGCATTTATGAAAAACTTTGCTAGTGCGCAGACGACTCGATCTGTGACTGACCGTGGACATCTTGGATACACGGTAGATTGAATCATACTAGGTGAGACCTGGCTCGCCGTGAATATTTGGGCTCCACAGGCGTAGTATTGTATGTGTGTCATCTTTGCTGGTGTAGGATGTCCTTAAAGGTGTGAAATAATTAGTATAATCTACCATTTAAACCACGCTACCTTGTGGGGTGCTTGTACTAATGTAGCTGTAGGGTAGTGTAATTAGATGGGACAGGCTGTGAGTGTACATGTCATACCAAACACTAATCCCTTGTAGACATTTGGTTGGAGAGTTGTAACTATGAGTGATATATCCAACCATCCTTATCACAACTGGTCGTTCCTAACTGTGGTAAAAGCACCAACTACCATAATTTGGAGTAGTTTAAGATACTCTTTATGCTACATGTATTATAACCAAATCATTGTAAGGAGAATAGTTTAGAGAAAAACAAACTTATACACATTGACAACTATCATAACAACCTATGTGACCAAACACAGCCTGAAATATGGATACATTAAGATAGATTTAGTCATGTTTGGAATTTTGTATTGCATTGGAACCATAACAATTAAACAGTATATGTGGGTCAGGTTGGATAGCTGCTGTGGTTATGGTCATGACTCATGAACAAAGATTGAGCTATTTCTTCACTCTAAAATACACTAATATCCAATTATAAAACAATGAAATATTTATATAAAATATGTTTTCTTCGATTATTCAAGATGTAAAATACGTTACTAATAATGTATAAAACAATTGTTAAATGGGTATTTTCAATGCAAGATCCATATTTAGTAAAATAACTCTAATTATATGGTCTATGACTAGAGTGGGTGGTAGATAAATGCTCTCCACGTAATAACTCTCTTCTGTTATAAAGTTACAAAGTAAGTATTACATTTTATGTCGGGAAGTAACATGCAGATTTATTATTTTTATAACAAAGAGCCATTAAAAAACAACTATCGCAACACAATGAATATTAACTTCACAAGGCTTGTTTCCATCTTATAATTCCAGGTGTGCTGTACTTCTTGTTACTAAATAAGGTCTGATGAGATTTTCAGCTATCATTTGTAATTCAAGCAATATGCAAACAATCTACAATCATTACTTGGCAACACTACAAGTCTCGACTATTTCCCGTGTACAACCACTTATAGCCCTGTAATTACTCATAAGTTGATTATCATTCTTAAGGTATCGTCTCTTATAAATAAGCACATAAATAGAAGTTTTTAACAAAGCTTTACATCAGTGTGCACACAAATTAAACGTCAAGTTCACCCAGTTTGGTTTTTTAGTGATGGAGAAGTCGAGGTTTGAATTTTATCCTGGTTCACTAAAGGTGATTTTCCCTAAATTTTTTCCTCACTCCTGCAGATACTGGTATATTTACTCTAAATTCAACCGTTCTCATCCTTCATTGCTTGAGTCAAATATAGATACCCCAGACTTGTAATCAAACCCTATGCTCCACCACCTCACCTATCATGCGCTAATATTTTCCATTTTTTTCTGTTTCATTTAAAACTTATCAAGCAGTTTTTGATGGTGATTGTTGTCATTGTCGAACATCTTGATGTCTTGTTAGCTCTTTGGCATTTAAGAGCCAATCTCAGATAATCCTGGAAACTAGATACAGAACACAACTACTATACAACTGGGAAACATTTCAAAGTGAGATTCCCTGCATTATTCACTTGACAACCTCAAAACTGGTATCAGTTTAAATATATGTATATATAATTTGTTTATATATTTTAAAATATGATAATATAATTTCACTGGTCTCAGATATACTGTTGTCTAATGAAGCGTCCAAGCTATGACGTCTAGTTCAAGCGGTGTTACCTACGTTAGGTGTTATCCATGGCGTAAGATAGGTTTAAAGTATTGTTAGTTTCACATATGATACATAATTGTGATATACCAAACTAATACGTATAACTCTGCTGTTTGTTCTAGAACAATGGTTTACATAATTATTTAGGTTTTCATTTCAAAATTTCAATTTTTTAATTCTAATTATTCTCAACACATGTGTGAGAAAAGAAAATTTATTATGTAGTATATACATCTTTGCCTTATTTAACTTGTTTGAGAAAGCACTTGCATATTATTTATAGTTTACTATGGTATTTGTTTGTGTTACCTGATATTTTTGATAGATCCAAATGTTTTTTGTTTGTTTTAGACCTGTCAAAATTCTTGAGAGGGACCAAACATTCGTTTGGGTTGTTTGGAACTGAGTATGGTGCGGATAACTCCCAGTCTCTGTTTACTCAAACAGAACAAGAGCTTTTGATGCGAAGGAAAAGAAACGCTGTCGAGTTAAATGACTTGGGTCAAAAATTTGTTTGCCCAAATTGCACAAAATCTTACAAACACAAACACCATCTCCTTCGACACTTGAGGTTGGAGTGTGGAGTGGAACCCAAGTATGCTTGTCATATTTGTTCTCGACGGTTTAGACATGGACATAATTTGCGTGCACATATTGTGTGTGTTCATAAAAATACTGTAGATAATTTAATTGAAAACTTGAATAAATTATCTTAGACTCATTACAATAGTTTCAAAGATTCTACTTGATGCCTTAGACAGTTGATGCTAACCTCATACCATTGTTATTTAAAATAATTATAATCAAACCTTTTATGTGTTTTTTGTATTATCCATTACTGTTTAATAAATAATTATCTATCAGACACTTTTGAATGTACAAGATATCTATTAAATTAATCACTGTAACCACTACCAGAACAACAATCACTTATTTAGAGTCATGATTTGAAGATAGGGATAGTCAGCACGCCATGGTAATGCTGGAGTGTAGATTATCAAGATAAAACACTAATAGACACAAAAACACACTATCTTTCACTACTACTGTCAGTTTTCCCAGGTGTGAATATCTCAAAACAGCTAATAACACATAGTGCACATCAGAGACGTTTCCTAACATATGAAGTATGAAGAAGTCTCCTGTGGCAGTGAAAAATAGTTTTTTTAAATGTGGTTTTGTGTCTGTAATTGTTTTACATCAATTATTTCTACTCCTGCATCACCCAAGCTGTGTGCTCATGATACCTCCTATTTTTGCCTATGATTTATACCTGTGCTAGGTTCTATTTAACCTTTAGATTTTTGTAGTAGATGTTAAATAACTTATAACACTGGGCAAACAACATTTACAAACCTAATTTTAATTAATGCTTTAATTCAGTTGATATAAAAGTGTTCTATTATGGTAATTTAATTATACTTTTCTAACCTCTAATTTCTTTTAAAATGTTATGTAATAATAATAATCATGTAAACAATGTATCATATCTAGTGTTTTGGATGGCATAGTACAAAATAATTACACATATATATATATATATATATATTTATTTATTATGTTTAAAGCCCAAAACAGGTCATCTCGCGAATTGGCTGGACCCTTCACCCATTGGCCAGCAGGTCCAGTCAAATCGCAAAATATCGATGAGTGGAAGTTTGAATTCATATTCTGGCCAATCACAGTGCGAGTTGATCATGACAGCCTGGTCAGTGCCTGAAGTGCTGGATAGTATGACACGCCACAATCTCAACCTAACCTAGCCTAATTTAACCTAACCTTACATGACTTAACTTAAACTAACCTAATCGCTAGGGAACTCCAAATGTCATAACAGCTAAGACTGCACAAAAAATTAAATGTAAAGAGGTTTCACAGTATTAAGAAAATTTGGTTCATATCTTTTATGTGATTTGTTAAACTTTAAGAAAATGCTTATAACTACACATAATAAAATATTAGTGAGATAAATAGAATTATTTACTTTGGCCAGTTTCCTACGGATTGGCTGGCCAAAGATACAAGTGGCCAGTCATTTTGCAAACTGGTTAAACTTCAGGCTTTGACCATGATATATATATATATACACACAGAAACTTGAATACTGTGTTAGTATGATATTATGATATTGTCGACTTTCTTTGAGGATTCCTATAGCGTAGCTTTAAGAAAATAACAGTCAATCATATGAGATAATAATAAGACTGGACATTATATTATCATCCCCAGAGCTTTAAATAATAGTTATACAAATGACTAAGATAAAGTTAATGATTACATTGAAAGAAATAATAATAAAATTATATACCTCAAACGGTAGACTAATTAGTTGCCCTTTTACCCCCATTAAAGATCCTGAAATTTGCAAAAAATTAATAGGAGTGCAAGGACGGGAAGCTAAACCTGGGCTCATGTTCAATCTGTGAAGCTGATGAACAAAACCTTAATTCTAAATGCCTTAACTTTGCTGGAAAGTAAAAGTTAAAACCGACACTAATGTAGTTTAAAAACGGCACTTTGATTTCTTGGTTGGTATCAAGGAAATAAAGTAAAATGTAGCTCACCTGAGCTGGCAGGCACATCGATCATTTGTCAAGCTCATTTGGTTTGATTTACTAGTAATGGGAAAATTGGGATTTGATTCCTCTCACCTAACTATTCTTAGTTAATATTTAAAACAGTTTTTGTTATTTTACATAAATAGTTGTAACTAATAGTATGTGCATCATTATAATATTATATCTGTTATGTTTACACATACGGTAATATTGAGACATTTCTAGAAAATACAATATAACGATGTATTATGTACTATGTAGTTTTTTGTTTTTAAATTAAATAAACACTACATTGAGCTATTCTCGATCAAATACAGGGCTATATGTCTAGTGAGTCAGTTGCGCAGACACCCTGCCGAATGAGCTCCACAAAAACACCTGATCGAGGCAACCTTCTATTATAACCACCTTGGGTGTGTACAACCATCTGATCATGCATATTGAAACAAAGAAAGGCTGTTAACATCGCTAGCAAATTTTAAGGTGTCCCTTTAACACGTGGCCTGGTGCTCAACTCAATAGCAAGCTTGATGATTTGTTTTGGAATTTTGAGTTAAACTAAAACGTTGCTACCAAGCTATTATAATAATTCTAAAGGTAAAATTGTTTCTCACTTTTCACAAAATGAATTATGTGCAAACATGAGTAGATGTAAATAGTTGTTACTGAGCTTATAGCCATTAACATGCTTTTATTGCTAGTAAAATTAGTTATGTGCAACATCTTTAGCTAAACATCTTTTCAGACTTAAACTCTAGAGAGGTTTAAAAGACTTAAAGAAAGAAGGGTGGTGATTTTATTCAAAATAATACAATAATCTAGTATTTTGCAAAAAAAAATAAAAAATAATAATACACAAAAAATATTGAATTGTGAATTATTATTATTATTATTATTATTATTATTATTATTATTATTATCATCATCATCTATTATTATTATTATTATTATTATTATTATTATTATTATTAGCACCACATCTTACTATTCGTTCGGGTTATACACACTTACGCTAATGTGTAATGGTAGGGTGATTGTGAGATGAAATGGAGGACCTACAGTTTAACATAGAAATCCAAACTACGATGGATGCTTTGCCAATTTGTATATATGTCTATTTTCACTATCAAAATTTTTTTTTTTTCTCTCTTTTCAAAAACATTGGCTTATTTGGAATTACTTATAATGATGTTCTTTTTCTCATTTCTAAAATACATTTAAGTTCATAAATTAAAACAAATTTAACTAAATATTACACAATCTAAAGTAACTCTGCATCATGGCATCAAATGAAGTTATTTCACTTTAATTTGTTTTCAGAGCAACAGAATGAAAATAATTAAAAAGAGAATCTTAAATGAATAGTTTGTGTAGGTCTTGTTAAGTTTTCAATACAGCTCCTGAATAGTTTGTGTAGGTCTTGTTAAGTTTTCAATACAGCTCCTGAATAGTTTGTGTAGGTCTTGTTAAGTTTTCATCACAGCTCCATAAATGTCACAATCTATGTGCTATAATCCTAATACTAAACATAAACCATTCAAAGGCTTTGTAGCAAAATATCATAGGAATACAACCAGAAGGTACTTGAACAAAACTGTCCATAGCTTTACAAATGTGCCAAAGTTTAAACTTGGAGCAAGTTAACACTTGTACAATTAAATATACATAAAGAACTAATATTGGAAGATTGGAATTGTCCATGCTACAGATATATTAGCGTAAAGTATCATATTTTGATCTCTCAAGCTTCACGTACAAGCATTAGCTTTATTTTCATGTTATTTGTTCCATGTACAATAATTGTCATTGTACAAATGACAACATAAAGCCACTCCCAAATCGCCCGTGATTGTGTTATCTCACTGATAGCTCATTGTTAGCAGATGTCTTCCACACGTCTGTCATATACTCTCTCTTAAACTATGAGTTAAGAATGACCCATGGGGATGAATCATGGATATCTTAGTTATAGAGCATTGGCACACTAAGTTTAGTGTCCTAGGTTTGTCTACTATGTTCAGATGTACTTTTCCAAATTTACAAATACAAGGGTTAGACTTGACAAACACTAAGCAACGGGAGTGTTAACCTGATGTTAAAATACTTGGTTTAAGTGTGTGTATATATATATATATATTTGCAACATATGCAAGTAAATTAAGGCATTTAAGACATGTTATTTAATAGTTATTGGTATAAACGATAAGGTTTTGGTGGACATACACGAAAAATTAAATAATAGAAAATTATTATGCTATCTGACAAGTTTCAGTCTATGGTATGTTTGACCACAAATATATTATTACTTTAGTCAAATACATTAATTTTCACTGTATTTTTTTTAGGTGTTTTGTAAGTTTGTTAACTCTAGTTAGTTTGCTAAAATACTTAACAAAAGAGCTCAGATGATTATCACCACACAATAGTTCATGGTATTACTTGTTTTTAAATTTCTTTGGATACCAATTGGCATTCTAAATAATATATTGATGCCATATTCATATATTATTTGATTAAATAAATCAACTAAGAAGAGTAATTTGATTGAATGTATTGAAATTTATTAATGTATTAACTCACTTGTCATAAATACAATACTTCCCTTACCTAATGTTGCTATATTCCCAAAATTTTAATTAATTTATTTCAAAACTTGCATTTCAAAACTTATTGAATGTTACTGATTAAATTTGGGAAAATGTATATCAATGCACATTACAGAATAAAAAAAAATGCTTCCATGATATAATAGAGGTTAATGCAGATACACACGCACACCAAAAATTGAAAGCAGAATTGATTTGAGTGCCGCAGCAACTCACATGCTAGCAGAAATACATGTTGACCCATAATACTTTGCAACACAAACTTAAAGCAGTTGGTTATTTAATATTCAAGTGGATCCTTTAAGTTTTTATCATAATGGAACTTTTTCTAATTATTACATTGTGTGTAGCGAACTTCAATTGCGAACCCCCCTTAGTAATTGTAAATTTGATTGGTTTTTTCATGCCGATTTTATGGAGAAGTGTGGCCAGTGCTGATATAGTTTCTACTAGTGCAGAACTGAGTTCATTTACTCTCACTGTTTTAATGTATAATGTATACTGTATAAATGTTTTAATATATAGCTCTCTAAATCTTCATATTGACATAAGTAGTGCTTTTGACATCCTTTTTCATAAACATTTGTGTATATTTGGAGAGCCAATAATACATTTCTTAGAACTTCCAAAATTACCTGGAAGGTCTTACAAACGCAAATGAAAACTCTGTTGGAAAGGTTTAGTTTGTTTAATTTTCATTTTTCTATTGAAACTGAATTGATTAGTTCTGTTATTTCTCACCAGGTATTTTCTGTTTTTAATGGCAATTACTATCAAAATATTTTAGTTAATATTTTTAATAGCTAGACTTTTAATAAGACTTATTGTATTTATTTTATTTTTAAAAATGTATTAATATACAGTCTCTTTCTTAACTAAAATAACATATTTGTAAATATATGTTTCTAAATGTCACAAATTATTCATCTAGTGTTTTAAATGCTTATAATTTCCAAAAACACACTAAAGAAAACTACAATTTCATATAAAGGCGCATACTTAAAAAGTTGACTTTACAAATGGGCCTGAAAAGCCACCTTACCAAAAATAAAATACGTTTAAAAAATGTATTTATTTTTAAAATGATCAAAATTGATGTTGTGTTTTTATATGTCAAGCAATAAATCAACTAAATTGTAGATGTGAAATATAAATTTTTGCCTCTATTCAATAACTACTTCAAGTTTTAGTTCTATGTGGTGTCTTAACCCCTTAGTGCCAAGGCCTATTCCAGAATTGTATGCGAAGAGGGCCAAGCCTCTTTAAGGTTTTGGGGGCTATTATTACCACAGCTATTTCATAATTTTTGTAACCAGTGACTGATAGAGTGGAATGTTCTCTTTCTAGTGATATATAACATTTTAACTCCATCCTTTGGGAAATGCCAGAACTAACACAAATCTGGAAGGCCAACCAGTTTTGCACTGGCACTTGCAATGATATAAGGCAAAGCCGATCATATTGGCCCGTGGCACTAAAAGGGTTAAGTTTTGCAAATGGTGTTGAGGAAAAATAGCTATTAAATAATCCTCAAATAAAAAATTCACATAGTGTTAAATTTCAAGATCTTAGAGGGCCAATTAATGTTACCACAACTCTCCAACTGATCTTCAAAAGTCTCAATGAATAATTTTCTTACATGTTATTCAAAATTTGATAGTGCTTGTGTGGATACAAACTGATTTATTTTGCAGTCATTAATGTAACTAATACTTTAATATATCGAGAAATTGTTTTTACTGTTTGGGTGTAAATGTGGTACTAGTTTCACTAATTAATAAATGTATATTTATTATATGTGGAAATATTGTTTAGTTATTACAAAGAATAGCAGTTCAATCAGATTTTCTGTCCATTATTTCAATAGCTCTCCACACATACTTTGGATTTTTAAAAAATAATTATTTTTTTTACCATTTGTTTAGTGAATAATTTCTTTCTTTTTAGATTTTCAAGGATAAAATGTTTGCATATTTATGATATTACCTTTAGAAAGTGGCAACTCTGGTTACAGTCTAATAAGGCTCTACATTATTTTTGTTTTAGGACTGTCAAACTTATTTGAAAGAAATAAATATTCAAATATATTCTTCGAAAATGAGTGTGGAATCAATAATTCACAACTGATGTCTAGTCATGAAGAAGAAAATTATTTGAGGCAGAGTAGAAGAAATAATCCTTGGGCTAATGCGTCAAACAGGCAATTTGTTTGCACTAAATGCACCAAGTCTTACAAGAATAAAACACATCTACTTCGCCATTTGAGGCTGGAGTGTGGTGTGGAACCAAAGTATTCATGCCATATTTGTTTCAGACAGTTTAGACACAGGCATAACATGCGTGCACACATAATTTCTATACACAAAATTATAGACACTGGCTTTAATTGAAGTGAAATCCTTTCTTCCCCGAGTTTGATTCTAATCCTTAGATGCAGTTGAGGATTTATGATCTCACCATTGTGTTGACTCCTAGTTGTTTGTTTAATTTGGTGTGGTCTTTCAAAATTCTTTTATGTATTCATTTTAATCTTATATTTTTTTAAACTACAATTACTGTTTGGTTTTATCATTGTTTTCATCAGCAAATGAAAAATATAGTTCCTTTTTTATAGTGCTCTTTAAATTTATTTGTTTTCATTGTTATTTTCTTTCTGTGATGTGTTGCTTGTTGTTCAAGGGATTTACTAACCAAGAATGATTGTTAATACAAACCTAACAAAGCTATCAGTTGTAAGATTTAAATTTGACCACAGTTGTCGTGTTTACATTCCAGAGTAATTGCTTGCATGGGCACACATAATTGTATTTAAAAGTTAGTAGTGGGATTAGAAATGTGTTAGAAAGCTTTCTCTTCATTTAGAAACTTTATTTTTTTTTTCTTTATTTCTGCATGAAGGAAACCTAATAATGGCTCACCCAGTTTTATTGACCTTTCCCATAATGTTAATTTTTGGAAAGCGCATCCGAGCTGAATCAGAAGTATGATGACATAGTCTTAATTTTTAAATAATTCAAGTTCCTTGATAAAGCAAGTCACTAATAGTGAACTAGCTGCTTTGGTGGCAGCGTGGCTTAAGGCGCTACTCTCATAGTAGACTAGACTGCCTATGACCGAGAGATCAAGGCTCAAATCTCATTCAGGTGTAATGAGGGTGGGAAAATGGTTGTCCACTCTTCTTCCACACAAATGCAGATACACTTCCTCTAAATATAGCCTTCCTCATCCCTAAAACAATAAGCGCAGTTAGCACATAAGTGAACAGGTCTAGCGGTGCTAAAATAACTTAGTGTATTTTCATTTTAGAAAACATTCTAAAGATTTGTAAGGAGTAACAAAATTGTAGTTAAGACAGCGGACCACTTTTTTAACGTTAAAAATTAAAAGTGTGGTAGGGTGTATAATAAAGCAAGATAAAAACCATAAACATTTAACAAGATGACAATTATAATATAATAATACACTTCTACTCCTTGTACATGTTTAAAAATATGTGATATCAAATTGAAATTTAAAATGTCTTGGAGAAAACCATCAGGTTAGATATTAACCTTCATCCTTAAAACATTTATAAAAACAATTTATACAATATTTAATTTGATATAAATAATCATTAATAACATTCGATAAAAATAATAAAAACCATGGAACAAAATGGGCAAGTATAATTAAATTTGAAAGTATTGAGTAATGGAATTATTCAGTATACATAAGTGTATTTTGTCAAACAAACCTCTGATGTATTTTAACAGCAACCTGTACAATCTGTGAAACAGGTAATTTGCTTGTTTAAGAAAAAGTCAAAGAATTTGATCACATTTTTGGAATTTTCACATTCACCCCTCTACTATACGTCTTTAGCCAAGGTTGAATCATGGCTATGTGCATGCACGAGAATTGGATTACGCTATTGGAAGAAGAAATAAAAAAAGAATGTGTCTCACAACAAATTTACACTCTTCTGGTGTAAGGTTATTTTTAATGGTTCAATAACATGATCTCACTGAGATCTAACTTAGAGATTGCACTACTCAATTACCCTTCACTCTAGGCTGAGATCCTTTAACACTTTCATAGTGAGACACAATTTCAGAATGTGTTTGTGTCTACTAACAATATTATACGTTAAGTTGCGATCCTAGTAAAATAATGTTTGTAATACACCTAATATTTATATAATGGCTGGTAAAACATATTGGTTCTGAAAAACCTGGGAAAATATAGTTTGACTTAACACCCTGCTTATGGCTAATTATGTCTGGCTCACAATATAATGAATAGATGAAGTTGTTAGGATTGTTTGTTGAATTGGGGTAAAGCAATATAATTTATATAGGCGTTATAGATTCCACCTTGGGGCTCTTCCTGATGTCACTGATAAAACACATTAAATGCCCTCAAGGGTGTTCAAGCAGATTTGGAATTATTAAAAATTAACCATTTTTACTTGCTCGATAAAAAAAATCTTCTAAAATAAACAATTTTGGGAACTTTCTCTAATATTCTATTGCTATAAAAAAAATATTTACTGACGTTTAAATTATTTTTCCAAATAATTTCATTAAATACGTTAAAATTTGCTTACAGAACAATATCAATGTTTACAACGATCCTCAATAACATTCATTTTAGAAAAAAAGTTTGTCTCAAAGAGAGTGAAAGAAAATTGGTTTCCTTACAAAAACCAAAATGTTAAAAACTTTTGGCTTGACACCTGGAACAAGTCTTGTAGGATGAGTACAACAACTAGCAGTTGAATAAATGTCAGAAGAATTTCTGCGCTTATCTTTTCACCATTCATTATATTTGTTTAGTTTTGTTTCACACACTTTCTTAACCATTACCTCCCATTAGGCCAAGTTTTGCTTTGCTCTGAGACTTTTTTTGCATGCTTTTGAGTGGAAATATCACAAATATTTTTGAACATTCTTCTTAGAAGATGTAAATACTGATACTTTTTTTTAAATCAAAAAACATTTATTTGTTAAGCTATAAATAAAATTCGCTTGAATTGTCATTAAATTAAGTTAGCAAATTAGATTTTAAAAAAATTGTTTTGACTATAGAGTTTGAAGAAAAATATATTTTTAATACAGATTTAAATTATTTGAGATTACTACTACTAATTACTATTATTACTATTACTATTATTACTAAACGGATCCTATAATTTATTTAAGAATAAATTATCAACCTTCTATGTATGTCATTAATAAATCAGTTACATCATTATATTATTATTGATAGATTCTCACCATCAATTATTATTTAAATAACTCTTACGGACATAACGCACTTCATTTTATTTGCTTATATTGGTGACGTCTTTTACCAAAGCTCAATCTTCTGCCTCCCTTTCACAGAGAACACATGATATTATTCATGACTAGCCTGAACAGGTAGTAAAATGTGATGAGCGCATGCACACACACACACACACACACACACACACAATATATTTTGATGACTAAAGAATTCGGAAGGTTTGACAATCCTAAAGCTGAACAATTTTAAATGTTGGATGATGGCACACAATCATATTTTGTTTGCCTCCAAGGTCTTTATCTATACAGGATTCTTTGATTTAATAATATGATCATTAGTTAAAATATTGTAGATGTTTGTTTTATGCTATATTTGTGTTATTAATTGATAACACCAATTATTTTAATACTATACAATAGTAAGTTTTTCCTAAAGAAGTTGATAAGCTAGTTTAGCATAAAGGTCACTAATGTAAAAATTACAAATCCTTTAATATTATATTTATTTTCTAGATATTTTATTTATTTATGTTAATAGAAGTATGTTTAAGGAACTAGTCCAATGTAATATTTACAAATTAAAATATTGAATAATTAATGTGAAATTCAGACACATTAATGATGATAAAATGAGACTTTAGTTGAACCTACTTCAAAATGTTTACATCATAAGTATTTGTCTACTGATTGAATCCAAGTCTTTTATTTATAACAAAATGTTTAACTTTCTACCTTGCTTGATACTTTATGTTTAAAAAATAATGTAAAAAATATTGTTTTGAATATAAGAACAGTCAATAATAAAGATGTGTTTTGTATATCTTACTAATATTATAAATGCGAAAGTTTGTGTATTTGGATGTTTGTTGCTCAATCACGTCAAAACTACTGAACAGATTCGAATGAAACTTTGTAGGTAGGTAGGTAGGTAGAGTATGTCCTGGAATAACATATAGGACTATTCCCAACCTTTGATTTTACATTAATTTTACAATATTAATGTTTAAACTTTTCGTATATAAGAGATATATTGTGATTTTAATTTTACGAGTAAATATGAATGTGATTATATTATTATTATTAGAACCGCGTCTTACTACCCGTTCAGGTTATATTATATATGCGAAAGTTTGTGTGTTTGTATGTTTGTTACTCAATCACGCCAAAACTGCTGAACGAATTCGAATGAAACTTGGTACGTAGATAGAATATGTCCTGGAATAGCATATAGGACTATTCCCAACCTTTAATTTTACATTAATTTTACAATACTAATGTTTAAACTTTTCGTCGGGCGAAGCCACGACGGGTAACAGCTAGTATTTTCTATATATGTTAAACACAATGCTATTTTTTTTTGTTTTGAAAACAATGTTTGCTTTTTTTGAATTGTCCCGACCTTGCCAAGTTAAAGTGTTGGATATTGATTTGCTATAAATATAATTCAACACTAGTATTTGTGGCTACTTTTTGTATAAAAAATTCTTTTTAAATATAATAGTTAATAAATACTATTTTCTTTAATTGTTGACTAAAAATTTAAACCCATAATTTTATTTTTGAGATTTACTCTAGTTTTAATTCTTTTGTAATTTTTAATGTTCCTTCTTGGGGGTCTTCCTTTCCAAAATAACAACTTAAAAAATATCTAATTAAAATTTAAATGTTTTTTTCAAGCGATTAAATAATAAATAAAAATATGCCATATTTTGTGACATATAATAAAATATAATGTATTAATGTGTCATACAGGTCAACTGGAACCATGTATTTTATTGGCATGTGATATCATAAAGCATCTACTTCCCCTTCTTTGTCGATATCGGTGGTCTTGGGGTAAAGTGCTTGCCTCAGGACCTGATGTTTGTTGGTTCAAACCCTGCTGAGATTGACAAATTTTTATTGAGGGATAAAAATCTGTAGCACAACTTCTTTCAGAGGGGAAGTAAAATCGTCGATCTCATGTCGATTGTGGCGTGTTAAAGAATTCTGGAAGGTATGTGAGAATTCCTCTCCCACCAAAATTGGTAGTCCCTTTCGCTCTCGCCCATAGACATTGTGTGATATAATCAGTCGGTTCAGAAAGTGCATGTTAAATGCCTCAAATAAATTTCCCCCCCTCGCCAACAAAGTCCCCTTTTCCCTTTACACCTCAAAATGTAATTCTCCACAGCTAAAGGTTCCAATGAGTGCTCCACCTTCCTCCAATTTATACACCTGGATTGCCATGTATAATTTGAGGGATATACTTTTGTTAATAAAATAACAAAATAAAACTAAAGTTCTGTCTTCCAAACAAGAAACATATCTATTAAAAAATAATGATTTATAGGAAAACCTAAACTGTTTTAAAGTTACCCAAAATCTGCCCTTTTACCTGTTTCTAAAATATATTTTATAAGAGTGAATAAATATATACAAACATAATTGTAACTATTAAAATTAGGGGAATTTTTTTTCAACTAAAACAATTCTACCAAATGTGTGTTTAATTACCCTTCACTTACTATGTAAGGTAACAGTCTTACCTTGCATGGCTACACTATGATGTTGCTTATGATATAAGATCATAGTGTAATCCGTCGAGGTAAGGCTGCTACCTTTCAGGGCTACCTTTACTATGTGAACTAAACTAGATTAGGAATATATTCCTAGAACTAACTTCAAACTTAAAAACAAACAAAAATAGTTATTAGATATACTACCTAATCAATAATAACAATCAAGAAATACATATAAAAGTGTTTCATTGTTTGTCCTTTTAAACAAATAATGAAAGTTAAATTAACTGTGCCCAAGCTATAGTCCTCTGACAATTTCATTTTTATTTTGACACTTATGGATATAATCTTAAAAGAAAATTGTAATATAACTCTGATTAGTGATATATTTAAATTTGTGTAGAAAATAGATTTTTTATCTGTGCACTAACTCCCCAATAGTCAATTAACTGAGTAATCATTGAATGCACTAATTACTTAAATCAAAACAGTTATTTAGTTCAGCATAGATTAGTGTGCTTATTTTGCAGCCCCCTAGTTATTGATTAATCTTAATCAAAGTAGTTACTAAAATAATAACTAATAGAGTGTTAAGTAAAAACTATAATCAACACTTAACAATAAAACATTTGTCAGGATATTATAATGGCTGAGATAAAATTTGGTCATGTTCTTAATATATTATATACAATCATTTTATTATATTGATTATTTAGTTGTTAAGTTAATGAATAGTCATGGCTGAAAATCTTAACTTGAAAATATACATTTTTTTGACACAGTCAAAATTGCATTTAAATATATCTAGACAATACATACTCCTTTTGATTTGGGTATTTTTTTAATATGTACCTTAAATGATACAACTATTTTGTTTTGTTTTCATACCTTACCAACAGAAAGGGTACACCTGGACCAACCTTTTAAAATGTGAAAGTTTCTCAAAACAACATTTATTTTGTCTGCTCTTCAAATGAAAGCCCTGCCGCAGTTCTGCTGCCTTGACCCTGGTATAAAGTACTCTGCTATCCAAACCTGTGCCTGTGTGCTAGTATCCTTGGTAGATCTAACACAAGCACTACAAATTATTTTTATTCTCACTCAGGACAAGTTTGGTCATAAAAAGTAAGATCATACCAAGGTTATGTTTGCAATAAAAATGTTTTTACAAACATTGTAATGGTTATATTCAGGATTGATTTTGTTTTACTTTTAACATTGACTATTAAAAATTCTTCTCAAAGATTGTCATCTCTGCCTTAGGCCCTTTTCTCTCTCCTTTAATAGAATGGTTAATAACTATAACAGTGAACATTCCTTCTTAATTATTTCAAGTTGTATTATAATAATGGATCTTGCTATCCCTGAAGTTGTTGAAGAGCTTCATATATTTGCCAGTATGTTGCTAACATGAAATACCTCCTGCAGGAACCGCACAGGAACTTGTTGATGATGATGAGTCGGGATGATCCTGTGGAGTTGGCGACATATAGAATTATGACTGGTTGCGAGCTAGCGACATTGCCAACTTTGTCGTGAAGTTACGAGACTGTCTACCCCCTCTGTTAACTACCCGATTTGCTTTACGATTGGCGCTCATTAGTTTCTCAGATTGTTTATATATTTTACAATTTAGTTTGCTAAGTCTTTGTTTGATGTGTTTTATTTAGTTTAGTAGTTTTGAGGTGGTGTTTTTATTTGTTTTTTTATTATAGTTGTTCATTAAACGTTTTGTAGCTTACAATGTTTATTTAGAAATGTTAGGTTAGGGTCCTTATTGGCGTGTATTACTTTTACAATTTATTTAGATAAGCGTTTATAAGTGTTTGTTTTAACACTCACTAGTTTTCAAGTGATTTTTGTACTTGTAGTATAGTTAATTATCCTTAAAATTGAAAAATGACACCTGGACACGGGAATCGAACCCGGGACCTTTGGCTTAGTACGCCAATGCTTTAACCACTGAGCTAGCCAGGATTCGTCCCGTGCCCAGGGTCATTCTTCACTCATATTTTAAGGCAGAGCTTATGATGGACGTGTGGAAATCGTCGGCTACAAGTGTGTGATTATATTAATATCACGAGCTATCAAATAACGCAACCATCTTTATCAATTATAATAATTGTACAAATGGCAGCAAAAAGCCAACTACCGAGTCGAAGATGGCTGCGTTATCTGATAGCTCGTGATATTAAATATAATCACACACTTGTAGCTGACAATTTCCACACGTTCATCATAGGCTCTGCCTTAAAATATGAGTGAAGAATGACCCTGGGCACGGGACGAATCTTGGATAGCTGAGTGGTTAGAGCATTGGCGTACTAAGCCAAAGGTCCCGGGTTCGATTCCCGTGTCCAGGTGTCATTTTTTAAGATGGAGTAATCCTCACTAAAAGCATAAATAATAGCTTTGGCTATTTGATTCTTTATAGTTGATTGTTAAACGCTTTGTGGTAGTTTCTTGCAGTTATTTGTTTTTGATTAGGGTTGACCATTATGTGAATTCAATTTATGATTAAGTTTCAATGAGCCAAGGCTTTTTACAAAAAAATTAGGCCTGCAATATTGGGACTTATTGCGTGGGTCCAAATTTATAGTAAAATTGACACAACATGATACCACAGTAGTTGTGTGGGTGCATACAAAAACATTACTAACGTGGACAATGTCATAAGTTGTACTATGTTCAGCAAGAATGGCGAAAATGGCGATAGTACGCTTTATCTGTCCCATTTAAGGCTCATTTTCACTGATATGAAACAATGATCAAAGATTATATTCACTTTATTTCACACACATCACTAAGTAGAATCGAATAACACCATGCTTTATACATTTTTTAAACTTTTAATAAACAATACATCCAAATAAAACTTGACAACACATCACCTAAATCACTTTCAAAATGTAAATATTATTGTTATTAGCACCGCGTCTTACTACCCGTTCGAGTTATACGCAATGTAAATATTGATGATTACAGGAAAGTTTAAATTAAACTGGACTGGGAAAGTGTCATAATAATGAAAGGTCAAGTTCAAGTGGGTTGAGAAAGTGTCACTTAGGCAAGTGAAACTTTTCCTTAAATAATTAAAAAGTTTTTTTTTTAAATTGACTCTTCATGTGTCTGTTTGGAAAAATGTAGACTATAATGATTTTCATTATATTAATAATAAATAGCTGAGAATGGGATGGATATTGTATAAAGTCCTCAATAAAAGACCTAGGCATTGTGTTATAGTTTTTACTAAGGTAAGCCTACTTTAGATGTGTGATGTAGGCCTAAGTTATGTAGCATTTTTAAAACACATATAAACTAACTAATGAACATATCTTTTAATGTGCTGAGTACCTATTAGCACATACACTCAAAAATACCTAATTCATGATAATTTCCATACATACAAGAACTAATATTATGTGGCAGATTATTAACTCACTGTGAAATCGTGTTGTTGGAAATGGCCCAGCTCAAGTGAATCCTGCCCAAGAATACTGCAAACTCTAACCGGAGGACGCACTAGCCACACCTTGATCACTCGCTGGTCTCGAGTGAAATGAGGCCCGCTCCGTGACGCCATGAACGACGGTTGACTCAAGAACTGGTAGATTCTCTGAGGTTGTTCTGGAAGGTCCCACCCCCTCCCTCGCCTATTTGTGTTCCTTTCCTAACACATCAGTTCCTTCATATATAAACCATTGCCTCTCGCATCATAATTGTATTCATTTCCAACGACTCATCCAAGGAGACTTCAATTTCAAGAACTAGTTGACGTACTAGCGGTGGTCAAGATGTTTGATGCGTTGGTATCGACTCCTCGCTGCAGATAATGTAATATCTGATATAATTTAATTTTTAATATTTTAGCTAAGGTCTTTGTAACCTGAATTGCTATGTCCTTATCACATGGTCTTAAATGTTAGAGTTTCCAAACTGTTTTGTCATGTCCATATGTCATTGCCTTAAATGTTAGCATTTTGTTTTGCTATATCCATATGACATAGTCTTAAAAGTTGGAGATTGTGAACTGTTTTGATAGATCCATATTACATAGTCTTGAATGTCAGAGTTTCTGAATTGTTTTGCTATGTCCATATGACGTAATCTTAAATATTTGGGCGATTACCCGACACCCTATACTGTGTGGCCATGTTCCAAATGGTTTTACCTTTTAGATCATGAAAAAGGGTAGGTCAGGTATTCTATAGCTTTGTTCTATGACTGATACCATTCTCTAGTTTACCTATTGTTGTACCATAGTAGGGTGTCCAACTCGTGGGTATGCTTCTAGTCCAGAGTAGTGGACCGTGTGGTATTTATAATTTCGTCCGGCCCCCTTCAGGCGCCGCTTGTATCATTTAATGTTTACCTGCTTGCTATTGCTATAGTCTGTCACCAGACTGATGTTGATATTTAAATATACTATTGGATGACCTGGCAGTATTAATGAGGAACAGACCCGCCATAATAGCTCTACAGCCTAGATTCCTAGTAGCTCGCCTTTAACTACTTGTAAACATATAATTCTAGTTCTAGGAAATTAACCTTTGTATCTCGTAACTCAATATGAAGTTAACTCATTGTGTAGCTATTGTTATAATCCATGCTTATTAAGTTAAAGCCTTGTAACCTTAAGGCTGGAGTAGTGTTGTGTATAGTTGCATAACCACAACTCTATAGTTCCGTCCAACTTAAATTATTGTTGCGTTCAGGCACATAAAACGCTCCTGTATGGGACAACAATGTCTCTGGTAACTCAAATGATTCCTAACAGTGAACTATGGAATGTTTTGTATATTATCACGTCTTACAACTTGTAATATTTCTGTCTTGTTTTAACTATAATAAACTGTTCTGTTAAACTTGGTTATCTCTCTTATGTTTCCATTATTCCCATCCTTCTTTGTATATCTTTGTTACTGTACTCGTCACTTCTTCTATCAGATAGGAGAAACGGCGATACAATTTTATGCTAACCTTCGGAAGACAGGAAAGGTAAGTTTAAATATATTTGAAGCTGGCTTAACCAGGCCTACAAGTACAGGTAGATGTGCTTGGGTTTGCGTGCACATCATGTAAATGTGAGAAACATTTTTTCTTTGTCACATAGCAACCAAAATACATTATCACTTATAATAACCACACCAAGAATTGGGACACACAAATATCAACATTATTCTATCGATAATTCTATAACTTGTACAAAATGTTTAATTATATTTACCTTTCTTCTTTATTTCTGGACATTGGTGGTAAACAGATAGATTTTATTTCTAACCAAACTTGTCCACTAACACTTCCTAACTCTAGTTAAATAAAACACAATGAAACAAATGAATCACTTAATCCAAAGTAAACTTGAAAAATAACACACACTAAAATAGATAAATATTAAAACATTCAACTAACCTATAAAAATTAATTCAAAATAAAAGAATATGCTAATTATACTAAAATGTTATAAAACATAAGCAACAATAACAAAAACAACTCAATTTAAAAGTAACATGATATAAAACATAAACTTAGACTAGTAACAAAAACAACTCTAAAAGATAAGAATATGCAAAAATGAAATAAAGTTAACTAACAACAAAAACAATTCAAACATATAAGAAGATACATTAAATTAAATAAAACAGCCAACTGCTCTTAAAAACAACCCAACCAGAAGTAAACAAGACGCTATGAACTCTGGGTAATATTTTACCAACTCAAATAAATAGTGCTGAAAACCAAAATACTGTTGAACACTCATTGCCATAGCTACCATGATCTTCGTGTCAGGAGCCGTCATCCGGTCATAATAGCTCTTTCACTATTTTTTTCACGATGTTTATCACGAAGGTGTAGTTGGCGACATTCAAGCTGACAAACGTTCCTGTCTGGTCATAATAACCCTGCTGTTCTCCAACTATCAATATGATGGCCTGTGTACTAGGAGCACAGGTGAAACTGTTTACTATAGCTATTCTCACTGTGTTTTATGGGCCTCACATAATATATAGCACTAGGAACTCGAAAGTTCATTGCCGCACCTACCAAATTATGTGGTCACTTTCTTGAGCTAGTTTTCTCCAGTCGACCTATTACGGCCCTATCTTGAGTTAGCTCTACCCAGTTCACCGTATAACACTCTATTCCTATCCTGAGCTAGTTCTACCCAGTCCACCTCATTACATTCTGTCCCTATCCTGAGCAAGTTCTACCCAATCCAACTCATTACATTCCATCTCCATCTTGAGCTAGTTCTACCAAGTCCACCTCAATACACTCTATCCCTATCTTGAGCTAATTATCTCCATTCCACCTTATTACACTTTATCCCTATTCTCAGCTAGTTCTATCCAGTCCACCTCATTACACTCTAACCCTATCTTTTGATAATTATCTCCATTCCATCTCCTTACACACTATCCCTATCTTGAGCTAATTATCTCCATTCCACCTAATTACACTTTATCCTTATCCTGAGATAGTTCTACCCAGTTCACCTCATTACATTCTATCCCTATCCTGAGCTAGATCTATCCAGTCCCCCTCATTAAAATCTATTCCTATCTTGAGCTAGTCCTATCCAGTCCACCTCATTACACTATATCCCTATCTTGAGCTAGTTCTCTCCAGTCCACCTCATTACACTTTATCCCTATTCTCAGCTAGTTCTATCCAGTCCACCACATTACATTCTATCCCTATCTTGAGCTAATTATCTAAATTCCACCTCATTACACTTTATTCTTATCTTGAGCTAATTATCTTCATTCTACCTCATTACACTTTATCTCTATCTTGAGATAATTATCCCCATTCCACCTCATTACACTTTATCTCTATCCTCAGCTAGTTCTATCCAGTCCACCTCATTACAATCTAATACCCATCTTAAGCTAGTTCTACCCAGTCTACCTCATTATACCCTATCCCTATCTTGAGCTAGTTCTATCCAGTCCACCTCATCACACCTTTTCCCTACCCTGAGCTAGTTCTATTCAGTCCAACTCATTACACCCTATCCCTATCTTGAGCTAGTTCTCTCCATTCTCATTACACTCTATCCCTATCCTGAGCTAGTTCTACCCAGTCCACCTCATTATACACTATCCTTATCCTGAGCTAGTTCTCTAACATAAAAACAGCAGAGCCTCATTTAATCTATCACATCTAGAAAGATTTAATTTTAAAACATAATAACAATTCCAATACATAGAAACCCATAATAAAGAGTTAAGAAAAGTCAAAAGGAAAAGCAATAAACAGAAGGTTGCGTCAACAACTCAAATTATCTAATATTTGATTATATATCAATATCTGTCCTATTTAATGAGAAATTCAAGTTAATGCAGAGGGACTAGTAATCTCTCATCTTTAATGGTCTATCAAACATCTAAGAGTATTAAATATTGTACTAACAAGGAACAATTTAGTAGAACTTAGTTTCTTTCAATATCAATTCTATTATGCCATAAAGTCCAAGATATTCTTTTTCCAATATTTTAAATCAAATGTCATCACATTTGTTTCCATTTTTAAATATATAGTCCTTAAAAAACAATAAACATCTCAATTACCCAAAAAAAATTACGAAATAATTATATATTATTAATCGGTAAAGTCTCGGACTATTCAATATCGAAATATTTACAATAGGTAAATGCAATACTAATATTCGACGTTTTGAAAATAAATATTTAAACTCATATAGAAGGAAAATATTAGAGATCAAGGTTCACATTTTAAATCAATTAGGATCCATATTCCATATTCTTCAAATTAAATATCTTAGTATTTGAATAAAAATTCAGAAGATTCAAAAAAGAAACTAATTCCAATTTAGTACTATCCATAATTAATTTTGAAATATTTAATATATTTATAAATATACACACCGAAACAATAATTTTGATACAACAGGCTGAAAGAGAATTTTGTAAAGCTTACCTTTTTCTGGACAATAAGTGTCCTCGGGGATAGTCCAAACAAGAGTAAAGTACAAGGGGAAAATCATCACTTTGTATTCAATCCGTAGCTCAGCTTGAAACATCACAGGAAGGGGAGGAAGCAACACAAATAGAGAGAAAGAGAGAGATGACAGAAATGTGATGGGCCCTGGTCGGCCTAGAACCATCTGGATGAAAGTAGTCTGTTCCATCTCTTTCTAAGGCGTGTCAATGGCCGAGCTTAGAACTAGCTCTGTATCCCGGCAATTCCTTTAGTTGGCAGGGCTTGTCGATGGGGTTTGGACGCGTTTTATTTCACTGGTCGTCACGTTGTTATTTAGGTTATATGGAATGATATTTGGTCAAATGCTGGCAGAGGTGAGTAATATGAACCATAATTAAATGCTTTATATGTAATATTTATGTTCTTGCCTTTTGTAACTTCGATGATGTTATAATATATATATATTTATATATATACTATATCATCATCATCATCATATATATATATATATTATTTATGTTATTGCCTCTTGTAACTTTGGCAATGTTACAAATTGAATCATTTTACAAACACAAAAAACAAGTGTACACACTAAGGCCGATATATTTAGTTCTTTAATACAGTACTAAGGTGTGTGTGTGTGTGTGTGTGTGTGTGTATATGTGATATGTTAGTCAATCTCGTATATAGCTACAAGTGGTGATATCGGTTTCACTGTGTAGCACAGTTTTTTATGTTTTATTTAAGTGAAAATACATTTAATAACACTTTATATGTTCCAAAATTTAGCTATCACAGTCTTGTGTGGAAAACTCTATATAAATATAATTTGACTTTGGGGGAAAATCTGTTTCCACTAGATTTTCTATGTGGAAATAATACACAGGTGATGTTACCACAAATAAACAACATTATCTGTCCTCAAACATCCAAAAAGATATTTACTTATTCTTGAAAATATTAAGCTTAAACTTTGTTAATGTTTCTTTATGGCGTCTTTCCATAAAATTCACCTTCAGCCAACTTTTCTCTTGCCTAGATTTAAGTCAGCCGGTCTAACAAGATTCAAAATAATATATACTAATGTACTCATATACATTATTAATTTATTCCAATGAAATGGAGTTCCCTTGTGATTAAATCTGAAAGATTACTATTAGCTATTTTTCATAATGTATTTTATATTTTTGTTACAGGTATTGTTAAGTCACAAAAAGAATTCGTTAGTATGTTCTTTGATGGTGATTCATCGAGAATATCTGAGACTTTTATGGAAGACTACACCACTATAAATACCTCTAGTAGAAGCCTCATGGATATAAATATTTCAACTCCAAAGTTTATCTGTCCCAATTGTGGTACATCTTACAAGAATAAAAAACATTTGCTCCGACATGTTAAATTGAGATGTGGCGTGGATCCCCAATTCTCGTGTCCATATTGTTTTAAATACTTTACATACAATCATCATCTCAAAAGACATATTTCAAGTTCTCATAAAGATTTTGATTATTATTTGGTATGATAACAAACATAATCTAGTTAAATGTATTTTAAAGCATAGAATTGATTCAAACAAGACATAGTGACATTTCTTACAATTTAACATAACTGTTCTTTATTATTTCAACTAAAATATAAGATATTTATAAAAGGTGAAATATGTTCAATTATTAAATCAAACAAACACACTTGTGCTATTAAAATATCAGAACTACTTAGTGCTGACAATGAAAATACAATATTTGTGTATTCAAAACTTGTATTGACTTGTTCACCATTAAAATACTTATATGCACTATATATAATAAGTTAAGTATTCAATAAAAAAAATATATATATATATTATAAGTACCTATTTAATATAAGTACTTAATTCAACATATCATTGAAATTAACAAGTTATGACAGGTTTTAATAACATAATTTATTGAAATTTCACTGTCAGTAATTCTTATATCTAACTGATCAAAACTTATTTGAAAATTTAATTCAAAATGGAAAGTTCCAAATGTTTGAATATAATAACATGAATTGTTTATGTCATTTTGAAATCTCACATTAATAAACTAATATAAAACCATAAAAAAAAGTATCATCATTTTCTTCTTGTTATTATTACATCTTTTAAATATTTAATTATTGTTTATATTTAAATATATTATCTTAGCCCTCCAGTCATCATCAGTTTGGAAACAAAGATTATGAAAAGAATTAGTTTATTCAAACTAGTTACATAATTATCATTGAACTGTAAGAGTTCTTACTTTGAGAATTATAGTTAGAAAGGGTTAGCTATTTTACAAGTTTTGGATAAGGCTGTAACTAACGACCAGAGAATGAGGCGGTAGGGTTGGGAAGGCGATGTAAAGACATGACCTCCTCTGAAACAATGTGGTTCTCCCTCCCCTCTTAGCAAGGGGAGAACAATTAACCAAACGTATCATTGATAAATGAGTGAATTGTGGCCCCCCATAACAATGCATTAAAGCCAAGTTTTATGTCTCTTAATTAGTGAGACCTAACTAGTATTGAGTATATGAAAATAATAATTGAACCCTTTCATCCTACCCTGCAAACCCCCCCATCTCATTAACCATGGCCATTGTTCAGAGCGAGCAGTTTAGACCTAGTTAGGTCCCCTTCCAACATATTTATGTATATGCCCCTACCTTATGATATTTAGGAAAGTTGGGAACCTAAGCAGAATTTATTTTGATTCTTAGGTATTTTATTTTAGAAATCTTTTTATAAACTTCTTTATGACAACATTTAAAAAAATAGTTTCATAACTTTAAAATGTATTCTATAGTTAAGTCATTTTAAATATTCTGAACGGAAAAATTCTACAAATACCATTCTAACAAACATACATGAATCTTATCTGTGCAACCACTATAATATTTAATAAATTACTCCTTTTTTGGTGTGTATTTATTTCATCCATAGCACACTTAAACTTGTTTCAAACTAATCAAAGGGGATATGCCTTTGTGTGAGAATTTTTTATACTCATAAAAGGTGAAACTAAAATAAATTGGCACTCTAATGGTCAAAAGACTCAACACATAATAATCACACAATGTAATAGCATAGTGGTACGTTCAATTGAATTGTTTGTCGAATGTACAGCTATGCACACCCAAAACACGGGTGTTCTTGAAAGAATAACGCCTGATCCTGTCCTCTATATAGAGCCACAAACCCTTGGTAGCAACCTGCACCAGACTATTTGCTGAGAAGCCAAGTTATTAATATCAACTAGGAGCTTAGTTCACATATGCGAGGTGTTGGAACTTACTATTTTTATTAAAATTAAGAATAAAATAGTTTATTTCAATTTCTTAAGCTCAATTTTTGTTATGTATTTGGAATGCAGTCCTCTAGTGTATTTTGTCCCTAAATACTACTATAGCAATTGTTTTTAACAAGATTATTTTATTCATTATTCAGTCACTTTTCTTGTAATGAATGTCACTAAAGTAACTCCCATTCCTGTTCATTTTACTGCATTAGGTATTCATTAACTTTGTATTCCTTATGATCAGTCACATACATTAAGGTGGTGGTGTTCAAATCATTCAGAACCACCCCTGAGGGGTTCTAGTTCTAAATCTGGTCAGCACAACTTTATGTTTAATTAGTAGAGTAGCAAAGACATTATTTGAATAAAGTATTTTCCGAAAACACTTTTTTCTCATTGATAAGCATTTTGGTTCCCTAATAGTTTCAAATTATTTCTTTAGCCGCTTCTTAATAGACCTATGGAAATTAAATTAAAAATAAGTTGGTTCTATTGTAAGGTACTAAAATGTAAAAGGATCTCTCTTACCTCCAGTATTCCTCAAAGTAGTTCATTTTTAACTCGTTAAAGTAACAGTAAACACACACATAGATACACATTTGTCTGAGTGCTAAACAAATATTGGTATACAACATTAGACCTTATAAAGCACAATCTTATTAATAATCGCCATTAAAATGACAGGATGAGTGACAGCTTTAAGAAATGTTTATAATGCGCACCAACATAATAATAGCCTTGTCCCAGTAGAAGACAGACAGATTGTGTATTGAGAAGTTGGGGTCACTGACGTTATCATAAAGCAAGCAAGACATGATGTTCTGGCCTGAGGACTGATTGTTTGTGTTAAGGCTTCATAGGCTACAGAGGTTGATACAACAAGCAAAGAGCCAGCCCTAAATTTGGGTGTTGGGGCGAGAGCTACAGTTGGAAATATGAAATACAGGTAAGTTTATGCTGTTTAAATATGAAATTTCTTCAGGCGAAATCAAAGTGTGGTTAGTTAGGTGTCTGACTTTCTTTTTACTTTTCATGGAAATATTATCTGACTGTAATAGTGCTGATACACATGATAAATACCCAATAGTTTACTATTCAGCTACTGTGATCTTGAAATTTAATTTGAATCAAGAAAATTGTGTACAACTTAGTTATTTTTGTATTTGTACAGACAAAATACCGATAAACAGCTAGATATAAAGCTAAATACACGTAATTGTTCAAAAAAACACTTTTCTTTAATCAAATATCTGAAAAAAAGTAAACATAAAAAGATAAATAATGATAATTATTTTTAGTATAAGATAATGTTGAATTATTTCTACTTGTTTATTTGTGATCACTTAGATAGCACACACAGTTTATGTAGCAGGCTTTTACTCAAAAAGAGCTATGTTTGAACCTAACCAATTCCACCAAGGGTTATTTTAATCCTCTCTTCAGATGAATTGTAGTGTATTTCCTTAAAATTCAACTTGTAGCCCTCATTTCCTAAGATAATATAGCTCATGTAACCTATTACCAACACTAGCAGTAAAGCACTAATATATTTTCTATTTATACCAAATTTGTTCATGTGTGCCACTTGTGATATGATTTACATAATAATGGTTTTAAAAATATATTTCATTTGTTTGTTACAGGCATTGTTTCCTCGCGAAAAGGATATATTAATATGTTCTTTGAAAGGGATTCATCAATGGCATCGGATACATTTATGGAAGACTACAGTACAATGGATACCAGAAGTGGAATTGAAGCTTTACCTCCTAAGTTTGTCTGTCGCAATTGTGGTGCAGCATATAAGAACAAACATCACTTGGTCCGACATGTTAAATTTAGATGTGGGGTGGATCCTCAATTCACCTGCCCCTACTGCTTTAAATTGTTTGTTTATGATTTTCACCTCAAAAGCCATATCTCAAAGGTTCATAAAGATTGCACTTATTAGTTGCACTAACTTTATATTTGTTTCATAAACACTACAGATTGACTGACATCAGATTGTTTTTTGAACTAGTGTTTCATTAATTTTTGTTTACAGTTAACATGTTTTTAAAACTTCTAGCATATACTGCATGGCTTTTTTTTTTAAGGAAAACTAGCCATAATTTAATTTTGAATAATAGAGCAAACTGGTCAGAATATTTACATGTTTTAAATTAGTACTTTACTCTTCACTATCTTCACCACTTTCTATATGTTAATGTTCTTAATGATGAACATGTTTGTTTAAGCGTGTCACAAACAATTTTTAACCACCAGCAAAAGGCTGATTTATATCCTGGAGAGGTAAAAAATGTAATCGCCATGTAAAAAACTTTTCATTGTTGGTAAATAAAACAATTAATTACTATTCAAAATAATTTTCACCAAAGAAGATAGTTGGGTGTTTAAAAAATGCTTACTATTCTAATGACCACAGCATGATTAAAGACTTAAGATGTACTAAACACAATCTAAGCAATTTGGAAATTAACTTTTAAACACTAGCTCATTTAACACAATATTATACATCGTTTGAATCTCTAATAAATGTAGATTTGTCGAGGCTTTGCTTCAATCTCATGAGTTTTTAATAAGCCACAGAGATGTAAGGTTAACAATACAACATGATAGTCAGCAAACGTTGATATAATTTAATTGGTCATTTTTTTAAAACTTTTACTGAGCATGGTTTGTTTTATATTAAAGTAAACAATGTATGCTTGGTTTTAATTTATTTAATTTTTGTCAATAGATTCATCTTTCATTTAAGTTTTCCCAGCTTGTTCTATGAGTTGGTTGGTAATGATGGTCAAAGGGATTTGATAATATTTATAATCTGGATAAGGGGTTGATTCTCTATTCAGCTTCATATTATAGTGTATCTTAAATTCAATTCAAATCCTCCATTTTTTTTAACCATAACTGATGTTCACCAATAAGATGATTTTTTTTATGTATCCAAATCAAGTTTCTTCATAGTAATGTAGTTTTTGTAACAAAAAACTTACTATAAACTTTCTTTGAACAATATTATTGTTACTTTTAAACTTAGTGGTTAAACCCTAAACTAAAATACTTGTATTTAATATATGGATTAAATTTTGATGTACAGTAATTACATGTACTATCTCTAGAAATATTCATTGGGAGAAGCACTAGATACAGTAATCTCTTAAGTTAACTGTGTTACTTTGTTATTAATTCAATTATAACAGAAATTATATAAGATAAGAGTTGGATACTAATTAGGTTAAGATTATTATTCATTAAATTTACAAAAAATATAAATTGAAAATTTGATTTTAACAGTTTAAGGAGAAAAATACGATACAGCTAAAATGACATAAAACACATTAAAAACATTATATACAAAGATGAGGTTTAACAATAAGATAACACTTTTTATTATAATTATCAAAGAATTAAACCAAAAAAGATATTGGAAATAGAATTGAAGATTATAAAAATTATATTTAAATTATTTTACTGAATAGGACAAGTACATATGAACCAATAAAATTTGTCAGATAAAAATGTTGGTAATATGACATATTGAAATATTTTATTAAAACCAAGTATTATAATATAAGAGAATAGTATAAAAGATAGTTATGGTAAATTAAGTCAATGTAAACTAGTTCAACCAGCAGTGAAATGAGAAAATTTATATAAATGAAATATTAAGAAAAACATTTCATAACTTGTAAAAATAAAAAGCCAATGACTTATCAGGTAAAGGGACGTCCCTTTACCTGATAAAGACTTTGGCTTTATAATTTAACAAGTTGGGAAATGTTTTTCTAAACATTTTGCATTTATACATAATTTCTCATATCACTGCTAGTTAAACTAGTTTAAGTATATCACCTTAATCTATTAATTTATGGTTAAACTAATTTTGATATAAATATCTTCTATATTAAACATTATATTAAATTACTTGATTTAGTAAAATATCTTACTTATCTGATAAATTGTATTGGTTGGTGTAGAGTTGTCCTATAAAATCATTTTAATATATTCATAATCTTCCTTTCTTTGTTATATAATTGTATTAGTCAAAGGAAAAATGGCACCAAACGTCTAATTTAGGTTAAACATTGAAAAGAGGATAGAAGGCCTACACACTTACCAGAAAACTGTAGGACGCAAAGTGCACAACTAATTTATTATATTTCCTGACCAGGTTGACAAACCATAGCACCCTCAGTTTCACCTGGAACATGTCACAACACCATGCCATATTATTGGATCTGGAACTGGATCTTCATGAGGGAAACATAAACATCACAGTCCACACCAGAACCACCAACCATCAACAATACCTCCATTTACAAAGAAACCATCCTCTTCATGTAAAACGCTCTCTACACCATACCAAAGCTCTCTTCTGAGGAAAAATACCTTAACAAGTAATGTCATCATCTCTTCAAGGCTTTCAGAGCCTGAGGATACCTTAAACACATAGTCAACAGTCAAATAAACAGAGCCAAATCCAATCAAGAGCTTATCAAGAAACAACCTTCCAATGACAAGCCACCCACCACCCAGTATTACGAAGGACTAGACAAAATCAGATTTATCCTAAACATCCTAACCGCATCACCTCTCACACAAAATCTTCCCAAGAGTTCTCCAAGAATCACATTCAAACGNTCTGCAACATTCTGGTTCACCCTAAATATCCCGACCCAGATACAAACAACAACAAACAATATTAAGCCATAGATTCTTACCTCTTACCCTTGCAACAAACCGAGATGCATAACTGCAAAATTCTTCAACTTTCCACCTCATTCAACAGCAAGACTCACACAAATGGCATACCACATGAAAGGCCATTATGACTGCTCCACAGAAAATCTGATATACCAGCTACAATACAACTACTGCATTGGCTAAATAAATTGGCCTCACTACAGGAACACTCGGACAACAAATGAATGGTCACCGTTTTGATACCAACCACAACACTCTGACAAACAGTAGTACTTCATACCCAAATGCATAATTCAGATTTTGACTCACGCTATAGAACTAGAGTAACACGAGCCCTCCCCAATAGTTGCACTGCTTCCCAGCTTCGTAGGTGGGAACTTGCTCACCAAAATATTACCAACCTCCCGGTCTCAACCTTAGATAACCATCTCTCCTTTTTTTCCAAGCAAGCCTACTCACACCAATCATTTCTATATAAACAATAATAAATGATAATTGATAATTTAATAATTAAATATAGTATAAATACTACATTCTATCTATCTACCAGAGGCCTTCTATTGTGTTTTCCATAATTGTTTTAGTTTAATTCTTTGATAATTAAATCACTAAGCTTTTCCCTTATTGCTAAACCTCATACATTGGCTTTGTATATAATGTTTTTAATGTGTTTTATGTCATTTTAGCTGTGCCATACTTTTCTCCTTGCTCTGTTAAAATCAAATTTCATATTTATAATATATTTTATACTTTTATAATTTTCATATTTCTTGTAAATTTAATAAACAACAAATCTAACTCGTTTAATAGTATCCAAGTCTTATCATATATTAAATTAATGATTCTTACTTTTAATTACTTTAGAATGTTTTCTAAAATTATTAACAGAAATGACAAGTCAAATATTAATACTATATGTACTAAGTCAAGGTAGCATAAACTATTTAAAGGTGAGATAGTGTCTATATCTGTGGGACACTTGGCTGTTTAAATTGTTTGGAGAAATATAATTATTTGAGATAAGTATCACTTCTGAAACTATATAAAAGATAACATTTAATATGCACATTGCATATAACGTGAAAAGGTAGTAAGATGCAGTGTTAAAAACATGAACATTAGCAATGGTCATACATTTTTTGGAACTTAATAATTTATTTTATTTTTGAGCAACTTATTCATTTAAAAAAAATTTTTTTTCTCTAAATTGTTTTAGTGCCGGGGCTATTCCAGAATTCGAGCGCAAAGAGTGCCAGAGGTCTGTTAGGTTTTGTGTGCGAAGAATGCCACAGCTATCTCCTCATTTTTGTAAGAGTTTGCAAGAAAATTCGCCAAACCTTTATTTATGAAGAGATTATTTTGATTTTTCTATCATTTTAATCCGTGTGTACTTTACTTTAATAATAATAATAAATTAATACAATTTAATTAAAATTATTTGATTTCTAAATTTTAGATTTAATTTAAAAAAATTCAAAACTAATGCTAACATATTTAAAAAAATATTATATATACATTTCAATATTATTTTGTTGTAGTGCATTTAGTTCTATACAAGAAAATAAAGTTTTGAATATATATGATGATAATAGTAATTACAGAAATTTTTATTTGATATCCTACATCAGATATTTTTGAGCCGTTATTGCTTACCTTACAACAAGATTTATTATATTGCTTACCTCATGAATAAATATTTAGGCATACTCATAGTGAATGCGTTTTTCAAAAAACCTTTTATAGTGAATAATTTAATATAAAAAAAATATTATATACATTTATAAAGTAATAACGCCTTTTTACTTACATTGGTAAATAAATCTTTTCATTCACACAACATAACATGAACATCTAAATAGTATATTTTTCTAAACCTATAAGAATTCAACCCGTACATTTGAAAACTGTTTACAAAACTATTTACATCAGTACGAATGTAAGCCACACTTATGTTTTTCCATGCAGCCCGTACATAAATTTGCATTGCACTTAGCACATTGAGTATGTGACCGTGTTATTGTAAATGTACTAAACTCCTAGTTCCAATAACAACTATTTACTGTTGACTTTTGTTGCCAACCTTATATAAAATAATAGAGGGAAATGTTCTCTTTCCAGTGATATATGACACTACTACACTATCTATCAGATAAAGAGATACCCAGCTCAAATATGGAGAGCCGACCTCATTGGCTCTGGCACTTTTAAAAGTAGTAGGTGGAGCCGATCAGATCGGCTCTGGCACTTTTAGCGATAGTAGGCGGAGCCGATTAGGTCGACTCGTGACACTAAAAGGGTTAAAGTGGAAGATTATTGTTTGAAAAATTGAAATAATAATACTTAGCACCGTGTCTTATTACCAGTATTCATTTGGACTATATGCTGAAAAATTGGAAAAAAAAAAAATATATATATATAATTGTAATTTTCAAATTGATTAAATATTTTTCAGTAAGAAAACTACACAAAGAGGAACAATAATTTCTTATTTTAAGTCAATATATAACCTACTGGCCACAATTTAAGTTGTTAAATAAACATGATGCTACACAAATGCCATCCTTTATTTTATTACATTCTACTGAGCTAGGCTATTTTACTTGTGTTTTTTTTTAGATAAACATATTATAAATTGAATACTAGGCCTACTTGTGATTTACGAATACATTTACTTTAAAATGTAATATAAATGTACTTTCTCTTTACCTTGAAAGGTAGCATGCCTACTTGGATTGGTTCCACTCTGGTGTAGCATATTAAATAATGCCATAGTGTAATCAGTCAAGATAAGATTGTCGCCTTTCAGTGAGAATGTAATTTACTTGTAAGGAAACAGACCTGTATATTATAATAAGTTTATTTATCATTTTTTAAAGGAGTTTCCTAGGTTAAGTGCATTAGGTCTTTTAAGGAGCTCGCTCAAAGTTTTGTGTGTTTACTTAACTGTTAATTTATGTTTCTTATTTTATTCTATTTTTTAGCCAAGGTTAATTATTGGCTATGTAGTTATAGTTGAGTTGTCTCTACAGAATCTTTCAAAATAAAGAAAAGAGAGCCAGTTATATATTGGGCACCAGTTTGAATCCCCTTCCTTCAAATTACCACATTTTGCTAAGATTTGACACACACAACCTTAACCACTCACTTTGCATTATGTATGGGGTTTTGGTTCATATAAATATACCTGCATACTTTTGAAATAGTGTCACTGTAAAACTTTGTTATGAGGGCTGAACAAATGTTTAACATAAAATGTAGCTGATAATAAGTAAGTGGCCCTGAATGCGGAACAAACCACGATGGCTCAGTGGTAGAGAATTGACGCACAAAGCCAAGGGCCCCAAGTTTGATTCCTTTGTCCAGGTTGTCATTTTTAACTTGATTAAATTTAAAAGTACATTTTGAGGTAAGGAAATTTTATCAAGTTTATTTGAAACGAAGTGCTATCTTTTATTTATTACTAATAGCCACTTGGACCAGTGCACTCGTTCATTTGATATTCTAAGTGTACATCAATTCTTATATTATCCACACTGACGGTCATTTGACTTGCTATCAGATACACTGTGGTTGGTTTTCAATATGTGATTGAATATTCACGCTATCTCCACAATAATACCACAAAAATTCCTTGAAACTACACTCCTCAGACCCGCCTCGGTGGTGTAGTTAGCTAACATGCTAGTCTTCTTGATCTCGACTGCCGAGGACATTGAGGTTCGAATCTCGGTCGGGTGAACTGGGGGGTGGTTTTTCCTAAACGGTTTTCCACTCTCCCTCCACGCAAATGCGGGTTCACTTCCTCTAAATTCAACCTTCCCAATTCCTAATCCATTAGGATCCATAGTACTTACACTCCTCAGACACTACAATATTAAATAACCCATTCAATGTAGGTATGAACTATAAAAACAAAGCAAACATTTAATATGTAATTATGTAGAAATTATTATTTCTAACATTTTTAATTCTTTACCAGGAATATCCTAATAATGTTAATATACTTCTAGAGTAGGCCTACAATACCTTTATTTGACTATTCAGGTTTATTTATTATGCTCTAAAACACTTATAACCTGCATTAGTGTTGTGGTCGGTAACTTCTATTAACTAGTATACAAACTTTGTGATTTTTCCAATAAATACACATTTAGTAAATAATGCATTGACCTATGAATTTGCTTACTTTATTAATTACATTAGTGAATTGATTCACTTCTCTTTAATCTTTACGGATTATTTCACATTTTCACCTGAATAGCTCCAATAGAACAAGAATGTCGTTGAATTTGTTGGTAAGGGTAAGTTATATTTCCAGTGTAAAATATGAACATTATTTATATTTTTACTGTGCAAGCATTTTTATGTTTGTTCTTTTATACGTGCCTATAATTGTTTTAGTGTAGCTTTTTCCGTACACTCAGACACGTAACAAGGCATACATTGTAATATCAAATATGGTGTTTTATCAGAAATATAGTAATTTTTTTTATTTGAAATTGAAATAAAATAATTTCTACACATATAAGCAAAATTAATTGAATAATTCCCAATTGGGGCGCAAATCAAATATACATCAACCTATTCCCCATTGTAATTTTCTGTATCATGTGAGCACACACACTACTTTTATGGTCTGTACATATTTTGCTGGAGAGTCTGGATTTACTGCTAAATTTTGCCATGTATAAATCTTGAGCTTTAAACAATACCCAGAATTGGATTCATATATTTTATAAAATTTGATTTGATGGTTTGTACCAAACAAAAACTAAACGACCCTTGAATTCCATCAGAATCTCATCAATAGTAATGTCTTGGTTAGGTATGTAGCATTCAAAAAAAACACTTATCCATGTGAGTAATTACAGGCTTCAGTTTTCATAACCTATCTTGTGGATTCTCATCATTACTCCAGGAGTACTTTAATTTTGATTTTCTATTCTGTGTCATAAGAATAGGCAATGCAAAATGCGTGAGAATTTCATAAGCAGTAGTGGGAAACCACTTAGTATCATATTTATAAATGTAAAAATTTCTATCATTTATTTGTAAATCATAAGTCATTAGTTTGTGAAGATATTTGACACCAAAAATGATTAAAAGCAAAAAGAGAGTAGCATTTATATTCACTTATTGAATCACCTAGCTTTGCAGAAATAGTATCTGGAATACCACACTTACCAATAAATGGATAAATAAGTGGATTGTTTTGATTAGAAGACCATGCCAGCCTCATTTTTCATATATGAGCTTTCGTTTTTCACCCATACTTACATTTGTTTGATTATCTGAATCACTACGTCACTGTCACAAGGCTTATTAGTGTTAATATAATCACTGACCACATCAGTTAGTTTTAAATCTTCATAGTAATAATCCTCAGAAATGTCCAAATCCTACTATCACTTTAATCTACTAAATCATTTTCACTATCAAAATCACAAAGTATCTGTGTCATTTCTCTGTCAATCAGTTGTTTTATAGGCTCAGAAACTTTCTGTTTACTATTTGACGCCATTTCGTGTCTTCACTGGACTATAGTAAACATCTGTTAACAACGAGAAAGGGAAGAACACAAAGTGTGACCCCTGCTCGTCATTGTATCTGTGGAGCGTAGTATGTATTGGTGAGTGCTGCTCATAAAATTTTGTCAAGGGGTTAATAGGAGCTTGGAGGACTCGCCAGTTAAATTCATTGATGAAGTAGGCCAACCAATTGTTTTTTTAGTTTTTAGGATTACTTTTAATTCGTGATCATCTTTCTCAAAATGTTATGACTACACACACGTTTTTTGTTCTAATTTTTTTCAAACATGTTGTACAATTTATGATTTTTGTTTTTTATTAATAACTTTTAAAAATTTCTACTTTATTGTCACTATTTGGTTTTAAACTTTCTATTTGACCATTTAATAAAGAGCAATGCACCATTGTAGAGTTAATTTTACATGCAAATGAATTAATATGGCTTTATATTTGAATTATTTAATGCACAATAATGAAAGAGTAGACTATTTTATGACAACACATTGTAACAGTAGTGTTAACGTACTAACATGTGCACATAGTAGACAGTCCAGTTGACTGCCTCAATATTGTAAGATGGACTGCCAGTGACAACACCACAACAATGTTGAACCACCATTTCCTGCTCTTACGCTTGTAACTCTGGTAAATATGGAGTACTCATGGTGGAATATTGAGGATGCTTCCAGATATTACTGATTGAGAGAAAACCCACGACTTGAGAATAATCCTAGTAGTCAGGTAATAATGGGAATACTACCCCCAATCTGGGTCACATAAATAAGAAGATATAGGTTCTTTTTCAGTTCATGTGCAGCCTTCTTAATTGAAGCTCAATTCATGTTCGACTTCATTCGATTTGATTGGTTCTTTGCCAGACTTGTTCGGCTGGTGTTATATTCTCATTCATCAACTCTTTATTTCAAGATGATTCCAATAATCAAAGCAAGTTTATATTTTACAATGGTTTTTTAATATTGGAATCAAAAATAAAATAACACTTGTAACCTCTTTCATTAAAAAATTGTTCTCAGACTTGTTTACAGACTCTTAAGCTTGTTTAACCTATGACATTAATGGTAGCTGTGAAATTTAGAACATTACGGAATCTTTAAACAAATTTGTAGCAAAGTGCAGTTATCTTCTGAAAAAACATTTGCAATATTTATTTCACAAATATAACATACATTTTTAATTAGGCTCCAGATATTGATTGTCTTAAAATCTCTTGGTCAAGTCAACATTTAATTTCAAGTTAATCTGTAAACAGATGAGGAACAAGTTATTCAACAGTCAACCATAAGGGCAACATCAATGTAGATAACATATCTTAGGTTAAAACGGTTGTAATCACAATAATGAATGGCATAATTCATTAATATTAAAGTATTTGATCTAAATCTTAGCTTTCATTTTTTAACATAGAACCTTCTATAATATAATTAAAATTGTTTAAAATATTTGTGCACTAAGCTGTTTAGGGAAAATAAAAAAATGGCAACCTCATACTCATGAATCAAAAACATGTAGAAAATATCTGAGTATAATTTGCTTTTGAATTTCTTCTTCTGCTAATTGGGGGTATATTTTAGTAAAATTCACCCTCCATCTCTGGTTACCTTTAATTAGACACTAAGACAATGAGTGTCAAAGAGGTATGTATTTTTCTTTATTGTATTTAGTTTAATCTTGTTTTTACTTTTGATAGAATTTTAATATTTACTAGCAATTTGTTAATTCATTGTTTTTTGTTACAGGTGTTGATAAGTCACCAAAAGAATATGGTAGTATGTTCTTTGATGGTGATTCATCAACGATGTCCGAGACATTTATGGAAGACTACACCAATATAAATACCTCTAGTAGAAGCCTCATGGATATCACTATTTCAACTCACAAGTTTATCTGTCGCAATTGTGGTACATCTTACAAGAATAAACATCATTTGATCCGACATGTTAAATTGAGATGTGGCGTGGACCCACAATTTGCCTGTCCATATTGCTTTAAATATTTTAGATACAATCATCACCTCAAAAGGCATATTTCAAACTCTCATAAAGATGCCAACTTTTATTTGATTTGATAAAAAATACTATAACAGGTGGACATTAACTTAATTAAGATATCTACTCTTGAGTACATACTTTGGTTATATTAAACATGGTTTTAAAACAACTCCTAGACGAAGGTTCTATTCCTACGGTAAATGTTATTTTTAAATTATTTCTTAGTTAAATAAATACTATGATTAACAATGTATTTAAATAAGATAATTGATTAAAATAAGACCAACAAATGCCTTAAATATTTAGCACACACTGTATTGCACATTGTTGAAATTATAATACATTTTATTAATAAAAATTGAAATTACTAAATAACGCATTAAAATAATACTGCCTTATGTTTTTAACCCACTCCCTGGTGTGTGTGCAGCACAGCTATCTGTCTTATCTATCCACGTCAATGCGGGTTCACTTCCTCTAAATTCAACCTTCCCAATTCCTTATCCATTATCGTAATTATTACTTAAGTGTATAACCCGAACGGGTAGTAAGACGCAGTGCTAAATAAATAAATTAACAAAATTAAATACAAAATAAATGTTGGTTTAAGTTTATTTAGAGTTTCTCATGACATGTTAAGTATATACCAGTTTAATACAAGTATATGATATGTTGATTCAAATTTGGGAGAAACTAATTGAAAATAACTAATTGACTGCTAAATAAATTATTTATATTGAATAATAATTCTGTTGTTGTTTTTTCATGGGAAAAAAACACTTCTTTACAATCAGACTAGATATGAACCCCGACCTTCACATAACTGGCCCATAAAAGGTGATGCCTTAATCAGCATGTTTATAAATGCGGCTCATAGTAAATATTAAACCAAACTAAATAACATAGGTAGATTAGAAAATTGTCCACACTTAATAAAAGAATAATTCATGCTAACTGTTTGTGTTTGGATCAGTGTGAAAAGTAGAGAGACTTGTACTCATGACAATAATTATTATTGGATGTAATCCCAATCGAGTCAGGAAGATGGACGAAAAAGATATTGTAGGTTCTTAAAGAGTTGTTTACTCACTCGCAGCTCTTTCCTGGCTCTTTTTGTGGTCTTTTTAATGCAAACATCATCACTATCTTCTTCTTTTTTTGTAGTAAGCTTCAAAGGCTCAAAATATCACTGTACCTAGTAAGTAAAACAAAATAACAACATAAACTACTTCAAATGCTTTGTATATCTCAGCCACTTTCCCATATTCACACCCACAATCCTCTAACTGTTTCATAAATAGGAGTTATTTGGATTGGCTGTCCTGTACTTCAGACTCAATGTGTGTATGTTGAGAGTTTAGTGATGGTCTTAGGCTCCGACCTGTCACCGTCTCCAAGTCCAGCTCTCAATGTGTGGCCAGGTAGTCTGTTTGGTAAGTGTCAGGGGAGAATCTCTTTCAGTTGATCTCCCCAGGGATTCGCTCACACGGCACATGATCACTGGCAATGTCTCCTCCACTGGGGTGAAGGAACTATTACTACCTATTCTCTTTAACTATGTGTTAATTTTCTAGATTTTTTTCAATTTTCAGATGTCCAGCTGTCGCCGATGGACTCGATCACTTTGCAACTAACAATGTAAATATATTATAGTCAAACCCTTAAAGCCAAACCTCAGTTGCTGAGGTGTTACCACCGCCCTCTATTACCCTGTGCATAGTTATCCTGTAGGTCCCACATCCAATGATGGTTGTCAGTTGTCCAGCTCCAACTCCTGATATGTTGGTTGGTTGTTAGAAATAAAAAAACTCCAAAAAACTCCAATAGTTAATTACGCTCAAAGTTGAATGATGTTACTTGTTTGTTTACTATATCAAAATTATATATCGATAGTATGTAACAATGATATGTATGTGGAAAATACATGTAATTATTGAATATTTTTACACAAAATCATTATTTTATGTTTAAAAATTAGTTTTCATCTTTTTGCTAACATATTTTTATCAGATGCTCCATGTAATTGAATACCACTATGATCTTACGTGATTACATCAATTTTCCCCCCACATTTTAATATGATTTTTGTTACAGGTAAAAGAAAAATGCTTACATGTATTAAAAATCCAAATGCTTACACACACTCTTCATTTCCTGACTTTGTTCAAGAGCCATCTATAGATCAACAGATAAAAATTCCACAGATGATGCCAATGTTCTTCTGCCCAAACTGTGAAAAGTCATACCAACACAAGAATACACTGAACCGACATTTAAATTATGAATGTGGCAAAGAACCGCAGTTCCAGTGTCCATATTGTTCACACCGGTCAAAGAGAAAGGTTTCCATTATTGCACACATATCCGCCATGCATAAAGATGATCAAGCTTTCATGTAAAACTTCTGAGGGGATATAAGTCAGTGTAATGTTGATACATTAAATATTTTTTAATTTAAAAATGGAAATTTATTAAGAATAAAAGGTTGTTTAATCTGGATGGTATTTTATTGCTCCTTCAGCAGTGAAGACATAATGATAATTGCCAGGTAAGACCATTCTTGACAAGACTGTACTTGAAAGTTGATTTTACCATTCACATTTATGTATTCTAGGCCTTGTCTACAAAGGCCCACCCGAGACACTTTGACCTCTGTGTTTTTAATTCAATCAATATGGCGTGTGAGTACTAACAGGGACAAATTTAAAGCTATGGAGGACCTGAGGCTCTAAAAAATTGGAGGCTCCCAATATTAAACAAATATTTTAGGCCTCCAACATTAAACAATATTTTTTTCTTCCCAACATCGTGACATTATCTCCTTATAAAATTAACTGTTAAAGATATTATTTGGATAAGGAAATATTGTCATCACAATAAATTAGGTTTGCTCATTGTAACATTTGTATTACATAGTTCCTTTGTCTTTAGTTAACATTGATAAAGACAGAAAATGTCACAACTTTTTTTATTGCAGTGGTCGTGTGTCCCTAATTTGTGGAGGCCCTGGGGTGATAGCTTCTCTCACCTTCCTTAAAATACAGACTTGGATTTTCTTAAATAAATATTAGTTTTATGGAAGAATTTACAACAACATACCCGCCTCGGTGGCGTAGTTGGCTAACGCGCTAGTCGTGTTGAGCTCGACCGCCGAGGACGGAGAGATCGAGGTTCGAATCTCGGTCGGGTGAACTGGGGGTGGTTTTTCCTAAATGGTTTTCCACTCTCCCTCTACGCAAATGCGGGTTCACTTCCTCTAAATTCAACCCTCCCAATGCCTATACCTTTAGCGTAATTAGTGCTTAAGCGTATAACCTGAACGGGTAGTAAGACGCGGTGCTAAATATATTACAAGAACATACTTAATGAGCTATGCCCCACCTGTTACCAATTCACCAGACAACTTTATGTTACCCGCTTTGGTGGTCACATGGTCTCTAGCTGTATACTAGATTGCTGATGACAGGGAGATTGTAGCTCATTTCCAGTCAGGTGTACTGAGGGCTGTTTTTTCTAAATAGTTTTCCACTCTCTCTCCATGCAAATATGAGTACATTTCATCTAAATTCAATCTCCCTCATCCCTAACCCATTAGCGTAATTAGTACATAGGCGTATAATCATCTGAATTGATAGTATGGTTATTAAGACGCAGTGATATATATGTCAGTAACATTTGCCGCTTCCACTAGTTCAACAATATATTCCTGTGTTTAGTGTTGGTATGGTGAGGCAAACTCTACAAGATATTTTTTTTGTTAGAAAATAAATATTAATTATAACATTTTACCTACTCATTTCATTTACTTATGATGTGGTACAGCTAATTTTACTACAATTAAAGTATTATAATATTTCACATCACTTCCACTGGTACCAATCCTTTTGTATAAAAATAATTAACCTATTAAAATAATCTAATTTACCCAATCATAAAACATTTGTAATCCCTTCCTGGATTACAGGGATTCAAAAAATAAAAAAAAGAATCTTGAATGAGTAGGTGAGATAGAAGTGAATACAAAAGAAGGCTATGCCACCAACACATAGCCCGCGCAATAAGAACATTTCAGACAAGCCCTCATAGTCCTTCTTAAAATGGTTACTTTGTTCCCCAGAACATTGCGCATCACCAAACATATCATTTGCCTCAAGTAAATTAATGTAACTATTAAATCATGATCGAAGGAAGAGGACACTAACACCATTAGTTAACAGTAGATTATTTATTTATTCTTATTACCCTTTTTATTTTGTTTAAGAAAGGAACAAAACAATATCAATATATATTTGTAAACTACAATAAAAGTATTATTTTTATATCATAATTTTATTTCTGAAGAAACGAGAATAACAATATATATATATAAATTTGTAAAGAACAATCAAAGTATTCCTTCTATATTTTTATATTCTCAAAAGAACTAACAACAAAGACTTTACTACCTTACTCCATGGCCTCATATTAAGAGCGCCATCTTTAAACAATATAAAGTATTTCATTCGCTAGCTAAGTAGAAAACTAGCTGGGCGCTACAACTGAACCCTTAAACTGCATTCTAACTTTCATAGTTAGTCTCAACACATATCATAACACATCTTCTAATACCAGTCAAAAAGAAATATATCAATGATATAATCTAAAGATTAATTCTACTGCTTATAAATTTTAAGTATTAACCTCGCAAAATCATATTATCAATTTGTTTAAATTATCAAAGTTAAAGTTCTTAAATAGGTCACAATATTAACCTACACAACTCTTACTAATAATTGTTCATTTTATTTATGTTCAACAAAGTCTAAATATTAATCTCACAAATTTCTAATTATCAATTTGTCCATTTTATTTGTGTTAAAGTTCTTAACCAAGTTCAGATCGTTTGTTCGCCAAGCGAACATGACGCCAAAGTTTTTATAACAAGTCTCCTTAATGGTAAAAAATTAAGTCCCATAACATAGGAAAATTGCACCAGGAGATTAAACGATTACGCATACCCCTAATAAAAATAAATCCCAAAAAAAGAGCCAAAAATGAATTTAGAAAAAAGCAAAGATTATGACCGAAAATGAATTTAGCTTACATCGTTGAAATTTGTAGAGATCGCTTGGTCAAGCGACCTTCTCTGCCAACCCAAGAGTGGCATATAAGTCACACGGTGCTTCTTATATACAGAACACAGCTTACAGAACACAGGGCACAAGGACGTCACAAGGGGGAAAAACCAAAGATAATAGATAGGGAGTAGAATGTTCGCCGACCATCTCGAATGATGTAGAACATGATCGTGGGACTGGCGGAGTTGTACTTCTTTTCTTCTTAAGTTCTTTGATTCTGGAGGGCGGTGGCGATGGATACAGGTGAGCTCGTTTCAGTATGTTGAAGGCTGTTGGGCCGATTAGATGTGCGCGTACAAGTGGGCCGGGCGTGTTTACCTTCGAGCTGGCAGGAGACGTCCTCAATCGAATAGGGTAAGTCTTCATTTTTTTAGTTAGCCCGCGGCTAATGCTACACATTATTTAAAACAGAGGGGGGTGAGCTGATAACGGAAAATCTTAAATCTTAGGATTCCTTACATGGGGAGAAGGTGGGGTAAAAAATTATGAAAAAAAACCTTACATTATTTAAGGATGGCCCTTAATCCCACAGAAGATTATACACTTGGTGGTAAACATGTGCTCCTCTTTGTAATTTTTTTGTGACTTGTGCATCAGGTCTGTTATCATCAGTGATTATGCTCCCAAGGTATTTGAAATTGTCTACTTCTTCTGATTTGGTTCCTTATAGGTGTATATAAGTCCTCGCATATATAACACACCCAATTTTTTATTCCAAATTTTCGTCAAAATGAGATCTACTTGCGAGTGAACACAGTAACTCCTTTTTATGCTTAATATCACTGAATATCTCCAGTTAACTTAATAGATTAATGAATTTGGAACATCCATTCATTGTTCAATCAGTTACTTTAAAAAGGTTTGTTGTAGAAATATCTGTGGCAAATATACTGTTAACAAGAGATACTCTACTCAAGTGTTTCTTTGATAACAAATTTATTATATTGGTAGTAATTAAAAATAAAATTTGGACAAAATAAAATTAAATATAATTTAAACTTTTAAATATTTCTTTAAATATATGTATACTTTTTTTAGATAAATTATGAACTATCAAAAAAGTCGACATCAAAAGGCTACAAAATGGTAAATAAAACTATTATTTTATGTCTATTAAAATAACATGTTAACAAGCTATTTGACAAATTAATTATAATACAATAATCACAAATGTAGAAAGAACAAGTTTATAAGTATACATATTGTTGCTTATATTTTGATTCACCCTAATAATCATCATCGTCATGAACTGTTTTCAGCCTTTAGCTGGGTCTGTTTAGTACAATGCCTCCATCTCTCTCTGTCCTTCCACCATTTTTCCACTCTACTCCTTTCACTTGCACACTTTCTGCTATTTGTTCCTTCCATCTTTTCCTTGGTCTCCATTGCAGTCTCTTCCCTACATACTTCATATTCATTAATCTTCTTGGAATTCTCTCCCCTTCCACCCTCATTATGTGTCCATACCATCTCATCCTAGCTTCCTCTACTATCTCATGTACCCCAACTCTAGACCTTACATCTTCATTCCTAATTCAATCTCTTCTGGTGCTCCTCAATAACTTCATTCTCATGGCCTACACTTTCCTTTGTTCTCTTTTATTCAAAGTCCAGGTTTCCGCCGCATACATTACTATGGGTATGAAGTAGGCTCTATACAACACTTCAGGGACAATTTTCTTTTCAATAGTTCTCCTTATACAGCTGTAGAAAACCTCTCCCTGCTGCCCTCGTCTTACTATATCTTCTCTACTGCCCCCTTTTGCCTCAATCACACTATCCAGATACTTCACACTCTCTTCTTCTTTCAAATCTACTTGATCCAGTTCTATCACCTTTCTTGGCTTTGTTCTACTCCTTGTCATCACCATCACTTCACTTTTCGCAATACTAAATTTCATTCCACACTTTTTCACCTCCTCATTCCATTCCTGCAGCTGTTCCTCTACTTCCTCTTCCTTTTCCCCCCATACCATCAAATCATCCACAAACAGTATTACTTCCATTTTCACTCCGCCCAGTTTCCTTGCCACTCTTTGCATGATTATTTTCATCCTCATTACAAATATTAATGGTGAGAAGGCATTTCCCGGCTCGACTCCATTTTTTAATTGGAACCACTCTGTCCACCCTCTCTCCATCTTTATACGACTCACATTATTTTCATACCTATTCCTTACTCTCATTGCTACTCCTATTTCTACTCCAGCCTCCTGAATTGTTTTCATACTTTCTTTTTATCCACACTATCTTAAGCTTTTTCTACATCCATAAATGCCATTACCAGATCCTTTCCAAACTCATATCTCTTTTTCCATCAACTTTCTAACTCTAAATATTTAATCTATCATCCACCTCTTCTCTCTAAACCCATGATGCTCCTCCCTCCATCTTCCTTTCACGCTTTTCTTCATTCTCCTTTCCAGAATATTTTTGTACATTTTCGCTCATCCTTCCTTTTTCATCCATCATTCGGACCTCTTTCCTATTTTTCCACCTCCTTTGGCTCACTTGACTAAACAATATTTCCTTGCTCCTTTCCACATCAGTCTGTATTATTTTATTATTATATTAGAAATACTTTATTTTTGGTTATATCTGCACAATTTTTTAAATAGTAGTAATTTGACAAAATTGGCACACCAAATTTAAAATTGCAATAAAATCGCACAAATATGCTACATTGATAAACTCTTAAATGTATAGATGTATAACTGTGGTCAAATGAAGATATCTTCTTTCTTGTAATGTTTATATTCAATAGTACTCTTAACAAAGGAGGAGTTTGGAGGTAGCATATTAGAAAATACATAAAATGCTAAACATAATATTAAAGATAGAATTATTGATGATAAAACATTGATAAAACATAAATGTAATTATGAAAAATGTAATATTAATTACCTGGATCAAGGATTGAAAGATTTCGTGAAGAAATTAGCTGAGAATGAAAACACAGAAAATTATTTTGGAAAGAAGAAAGTTAAGGTTGGGGGGGAGCGGGATATAAAACAGGGACGATTGAACAGATTGTATTAAATGGGATATGTGAAATTGGCTATAACACTAACAGCACAAATCCTTCGATCATTCCTAATATTTTTTTCTGAATTTGAGCTACATTGTTACCCTGCTCACATTATTTGTTAAAACATTTGGGATGATGACTTCACATTGTGGCACCAAAGAGTACAAATTATTCTGACACCTATGATAGTATTTAATGCTAAATTTGTGCCTAGCAATATCCAATAATTTGTGCCGCCACAGTTTTCGTGGAAACAACATAACACATAGCCAAACATCACAAACTTAAAAGTACAAAATCTGAGACTTACACAAATATTTAATGATGGGTTTATTTCACAACAGTATTCGATATCAATATTATGTGCTCCCAGAGTGTCTGTAAAAAACACTATATTTTTTGTGATATCAAATTAAAATAGTTGGAAGGAGTCACCATTAGTAGCTCAAATTTTAAAACCTATTCAGTTGTTTATTTACAAATACTCCATTCTAATATCGATACTAGTCTCATAAGTTATGCCACAATAATTCTCGCAAAAAATACTCTCAATTTGAACTATCACAATTATGTGTTTTGTGTCATTAAATAAAGATATAGCTGCATAAATATTTAACTAACTTTCTTTATAACCCACTTTCAATGTAAATTGAAACATGTTTATTTTAATAAAACATTCAAATAATTTGATGTTGACACTGCAATCAACATAATTAAGAAGTATTAATATGAAACAAGACATATATATATATATATTAAATATTTAAATATTAGGCTTGGATAAATGCATCTGATCTCACAAATATTAATCAAGCTACTTGATTAATAATAAATAATAAATAATAAATGAATGTTAATTCCATATTATTATTATTTATTATTATTAATTATTATAATTAATAATTATTATTATTTATTATTATTAATTATTATAATTAATAATTATTATTATTTATTATTATTATTTTTACTACTATTTTATTATTTATTATTATTGTTATTGTTATTGTTGTTATTATTATTATTTATTATTATTCAATTAACTTTCATTAAAATAAATATTTACCTCAGTCTTGTATAATTTGTATCATGCATACTAAAATGAAATTTTGAAAGTTACTGCAAGTTACTACAAGTGTGATGACCTCACATTTTAATGTAGCATAACAAAATGCTAAGAACAAATATTGACAGTTAAGACTATTTCTCTCACTAAGCTATCTTTACTACTTTGTAACCCTACATGTGAAAGAATGTGAGGTAGGGTTCACTTAAGCAAACTATCTTTTCAACATAAGATAGCCTGCACTGGTGGTCACATGGTCTAAGAGGGGCAATCTCCCAATAAATGGGACAGCCGGTGTTAAGTTAGGTGTACTTATGGTAGTTTTACCACTTTGGTTAAACCTATCTGTTTTACATGCTGATATGGGTGCACTTCTTCTGAAATTACCCTATTCATAGATTAAGCCATTAAAATGTATATAAAAAAGAGATAATTTTTTAGGAATTGAATCATTGTGATCATGAACTGAAATACAAACTGTTTATGATGAGCTCATTATATATAAATTTTTTTCATTGAGATTCCAATATGATTTGTGAATGTAGTCATCATGATTCTTATTGACATTTTGGTTAGAACAGCCAAATAGCAGCATCAAAAACAGTTTTTGGGACACACTACTTAAACTTAGGAAATTTCATCTTGGAGAGTTGGTCCACAAACTATCTCTTTCATTAAAAATAAACTGGATTTGATAGACCGTTAATATACTCTCAGCATATCTCTGAAATGTTAAGACTTTATTATACAAAATTATTTACCGTACTTCAGTAATATTTTTTACAATCATGTAAAACATTGGTTCCCAAACTTTTTCTTCTGGTAAATAATCAAATCTCTCCCCTATTTTTTGTGACATAATTTTTTTTAAATAGATGCTTTTCGGTCAAATCTTTATTTTTTCAAAAATCACTGTAACACTGGCAGGATAGCAACAGAAAATAATTACTGAATATTATTGGGATGGTTGGCACAGTTTTGTATTCACCACTTTTTAAATATTGAGTTTGAAGTTTGACAGAGCACACCACAAATTGCTTTCCACTTCAAGTCGACAACACTGTTTAAAGGTTATAGGAGAGTCAGAGTTGGAGATTCAGTGATGTTGCACGTGACTGCAATGGTATCTTAGGACAGTATTTCTCAAACTGTGCTTGGCTGCGCCCTTGGCTTCCAGCAGTTATCTCAGGCTCTGTGAAGAAATTTTATAATAATCTTTATTTGTTTTTCACACTATAAAATAACATCAGTAACTAGGATAGCCGCAGTTTTAGCAATAGAGGGCAGCAGACTGCCATTACAAAAACATCTCTTAGAATATGCTTGCATTATAATTCCAAGGTAGAAATGTTAATTATGTCCCAGAACCAGTAATTTTTTTAAAATGCTATTCCTTTTACAACCAAATAATATAAAATGAATGTTAAAATAGCATCTAAAGAGATAGATGAAATGAGGAGCAGAAGTCATTGTGGAAACCAATGATATCTAATCATCAAAGACTATTCTTAAACAGATGTCTGAAAAACAGAGAAATAAAGTTAATGTTTTTTTAATTCTTTGCTATTGAAATTAAAATGTTTTAGAAACGTTCCTTAAAAGAAGTGACGTTTGTTATTCTTAGCATCTTATTAGTTCAGCTCCAAACTGAACACATACTGGTAATGTACTATGGTGTCGATATTCTCCTTATACTCTTAACTATGTTTTATGTAAATACTCTACAGAATAATAATGAATATGTATCTTCAATTTTCTTTGATGACAAGAAAAGAACTTAGAATACTGTAATGTTTCCAAAATTAAATCTTATCTCATATAGACTCAAAAGATAAGAAATAGCCTTGATGGAAAATAAACATAAATAAATAACAGCAGAATATACAAAACAATAATAATTTAACCAGTTCTCTATGGGTGTGAAATGTGCTCTTTTACCTAACACAAAGAATAAAAAAAGGGTAGGGGGTTTGAAAACAAGGGCCTTGAAAAGATATTTGGTGCAAAAGGAAATGAGGATACTGGTGAGTAGAGGAGGTTACATAATGATGAGTTACATACCATGCACTCATTAAAAGACATTGTTAAGTTAGTCAAGTCTCATAGATTTTGGTGAGCAGGACATGCAGTGATATGGGAGAACCTAGAACCATGTTGAGGGTAGTGACTGGCACTGGCAAACCCAATGGGAAGATACAATTGAGAAGACCTAAATGCAGATGGGAGGATAGCATTAGAATGGGCCTAAAATAAATAGGGTGTATAATGAGATGGACTGAATAGAACTAGCTCAAGATAGGGGTAGGATGTAATGAGTTGGATTGGATAGAACTAGCTTAAGATAGAGATTGGATGCAATGAAGTGGACTGGATAGAACTAGCTTAAGATAGGGATAGGATATAATGAGGTGGACTGGATAGAACTTGGATAGAACTAGCTTAAGATAGGGATAGGATGTAATGAGGTGGGCTGGTTAAAACTAGCTTAAGATAGGGATAGGTGGCATACTTTTGTAAGTGTGGCGATGAACTTTGGAGTTCCTAATGCCATAGATTAATTAAGTAATTAATAAATTAATGATCATGTTTAGAGAATATCATGTTTTTAATCAAGTGTTTTAAAAGTTGAATCTCTGAAAAATATAATAAATAAACTTTTGATAAATCTATGAATATTATTACTAAATTAAATACCGGCCTTAACATTATTTTTTTTAATATGTAACTGCTTTCATATGAAAGGAATCATACATTTGAGATCAACTTACAAAAACTATGGGTTATAGATTATTTAAACATTCTATTTTTATGATAAAAACAATACTGACTATTCAAATGTGACATGTTTACAAATTTGTGTCTTTAGTAGGCCTGTCAGATTTAATGACTGTTTTATGAACACTATTGCGGTACAAATTAAATATTAAATGTTGGTGATGTGTTCCATTAATGGTATAACTGAGGTAAATTAGCAGTATCCACAATGTTTTATTGTTTTCACAAAATCTTTGAAGGAACTAATTTTCGGATATTCTTCTGGCACAAATTTAGGACTGAATAATTTTACGTTTTCAAGTTGCTAACATCAGTTAACTGGTACTACCAGTGGTGGCTCATGTGCACGTAAAGACCCAATATTTTTATCAACATTATAAACTTTTAATTTCATATAATTAATTAGCCTATCTAAACCTAGTTAATAGTTTAACAGCCTAAACATAACGTTCTTCTATTGTGATTACTACTTCTCTGGTGTACTGGTTGACATCTGTGTTGTGTGAAAGCGCTGGATATTAGTTCTTGTATTCAATTTGGCAGAATGGTGTGAGCGCTAGAATTATTTGTTACCATTGAAGTGCTAATGCACAAGCACACAACAATATTACATACTTTTTTGGAGATTTAAGAAGGTCGAATTTATAGGAAATGAACCCGCATTTGCTTCAAAGAAGAGTATAAAACCATTTTGGGAAAACTACCCTCTGTACACCCGATAAGGATTCAAACCCCAATCTCCCTGTCATTGGCAGTCAAGTCTCACATGAGAGTCACCTTAGGCCTTGTAGCCATTGAAGCAGGTGGTTCTTAGTTAGGTTCCGGTTCTTAAAAAATTAAGTTTACTAGTTTTAGTGCTATTAAAATATTTTTGAATAGAACATAATACTAAAATATAATTCACTACATAATACGAGCTAGTTATATAAAAAATAGAAATAATTCAGGATCTTCATAATTGCACAATTTATTTATAATACAGGATTCCATTTTAACATATCATTTAATTTTATTTTTGTTTCCCAGAACTTAAAAAAATAATAAAAATACTGCTTCTGTGATCTAGTGATCAACATTCCCGGCTACAGTTCCAGAGGTCTTGGGTTCGATATTTGGTGCTCCAAAATTTATCTGTGAAGCAGTGGGTCTGGAACGGGCTCAACTCAGCTTCGTGAGGACAAATTAGGAGCTACTTGAATGAAAAAGTAACTGTTCCTGTCTAGAAAACTGAGATTAATGGCCGAAGGGTTTGTCATATTGACTTCATGACATTCCATATTCACAGACATTAATGGCATGACATTCCATATTCACAGAAGTGGCCAATATCTTCACCAACAGATGGAGGCTGCCTGGCCGGTATGGACCGATTGCGGGCTGATGCCATAGAGTTTTATTTTATAATTTGTTAAAAATAATTTCATTTTACTTTCAAACTAAAGTATATTAAAAAAAACTTTATTTTATGTGTATTTTCAATTGAATAAAAGGTAAATAAACCAAATCATCTAACGCAGCCAAACCAGCAACTTGGAATGTCGGGAACAAAATAAAATAGTGGAGACCTATATTATTTTAGTTTATTTGTCTAAAACATTTAAATCGGCTATATAATGTATCTGTAAATTATTTTTATGTATAAATACAATATTTTAGTATTCATAAATAGGCTCTTAAAATAATGTATTGGCAATATTCTCAATTTAAATTCAAACATCTTTAAATTAAAAGTCTTTACTTTATTAATTTATAGACACATAAAAATAAAAAAGAATTGGCAGTGGCAGTGCTACAATATATTAACTTTATGTAATTTATCTTAAGAAAAAGACTAATAAAATCCTTGATGTGTCACTTACTTTATATGTCATTTAAAGAAAGTACTCTCAGGGTAATATTGATTTTGCCCCATCTATAAGATAATTAAAATAATCAATTATTGTTAATAAAACTATAAAAACACTTCTAAACTAAAAACAATGAGCATAATTTTTGGACTACTTATTACTTAATATTTGAAGGCAGAGTGAAAAATTTACATTTTACGAAGTCTCCACTCCCAGCCTTTACCCCCTCTAAGCAAAATGGTCACCCAACAACCACATAAATTGTTTAACTTTTAGGAATCACATTTTTAAATAAATCTCTTTTTGTTTATATTCTGAAGAACAGTACATGGTAATTACCAGAATTACTAAAAAAATTTAATACTGTACATACATACTTCAAGTTAATCTTGTTATCTGCAGCTGTCACTATTGACATATATATTATCAATAAATATAAAACAACACAAATAATATACTTAAATGTTATTAACGTCAGCCACAATATGTTTGTATTTTCTAAACTGTTCTTACAACCAAAATCAGACTATAGCTTAGACTGTTTTTACAGCTGGGCATATTCTCATTACTCTCCCCTCTTAGACATGTCTTCTCTCTCTCAAAGTTAAATACATCTTCCTAAGCTCTTAGCCTAAGCTGTAAAATGAGAAAACCCCACACAATATAAAAATCATTTCTCTAGACTCTGAACTCATCAATGATTTCTGCTAAGTGCCCATTGAACTAATTAGTACTTACTAGGGGTGTATCGATCCGGATACCGATGAATCGTTATCAGGCGATTATTAGTGAATCGGCAATTAATCGCGACTGGCGATCATTATGTTGATGAATTGTTTTTTTAAATATAATTTAAATCAAAATTTTATAGGTAGGAGTTGAGAGATCAAAATCACAAAAGAACACTTATATACACACTTCATCTTTGTTGCGAGCTACCGTTGATAAAACTAGCAATCTAGTTCCATCTTTTGCCGGCTATGCATAAAATATATTCTTGTATGCATACAATCTTTTTGTATTAATTACATTGACCATTATTATTCTCTTAAGCATATTTCTCAATAGTTACTAATAAATACTTGATAATCGGATTAATTGGTGTAAATAATCATAACACGAACAATTAATTTAAACAATCGGTAATTGATTTTACTGAATCGCTACACCCCTAGTACTTACTGCTTAACGCTCATTGGACTCATCAGTACTTAGTACTAAGTGCCAATGATACTTTAATATCCCCTTGGGAAATAAATATCTCTCCCCCTCACAAAAATTACTGAGAAAAAGGAAAATTTTATTTTCAAAATAAAATTAAGTTTAAGAAGTAAGGACATAAAATGCAACTATATATTATTTTTTTTATAAAAGTAAGAACCTATCAATAAAAACTTTTACCAACCTAAAACTGTATATTGATTCTGTTTCTGGATCTGGTCCTTAAGCAATTTATTTTTTGGTTTCCTGTTCTGGTTACTTAAAAAAAACTTAATTTTGGTTATCGGCTGTGGTTCCAGTTTGACTCCCTGGTTACTCTACATAAAATATAATTATTTATATTATACAATTGATATAAGACTTGTTGAATGCGTAAATAGACAAAAATAATAGTTTTTTTGTTTTTCTTAGTGTTTCTTTAGAGATGAATAAGGTACAATATATTAGAAATAGTGAGAAATTAACTCATCAAGATACGATAGAAATTAAAATTATATGACCTGATCAACCAAATTTAATAATTGAAAAAGTTTACAATACATATAACCTGAATACGTAGTAAGACGCGGTGATAAAAAAAAAACTTTGCAAAACAAGTAATGAACTAGGAGCGGGCTGTGGTGGTAAATAGATTCACAGAGTTATATATATGTATACATATATATATATGGGGTGTAAGAACTAGGGTGTTCACAAAATCAAAATTACGATAAAGAACTTTCAGTGAATATATATAATTTTCAGTATATATATATATATATATATACTGAAAAAAATTTATATATACAATATTATTTTCAGTGAATATATATTAAGGTGAGCTGAAAAAGATCAAATTACAACTTTCAAATTCTAATAGTACGGAAAAGTTGCATTTTTGTATCCTAAATCCGAGAAAAAAATAAAAAAAAAATTACTGGTGTCGCGCATAGGCCCTAAAGTTTTTCAAAAATTAATCAAAAACAACAAATTTTCCATTATTTGCAATTCTGTTAATATAACGTTTATAAACATCCAATATCACGGAATCATTTATTTTTAGCTACATAATAATGAGACAAATACAAAAAAAGAAATATAATTTAGATGATTGGCCCACACGTACAGCTCTTCGATTGTTTCGCAAATAAATTACAGAAACAACCCAGAACTCACCCCGTAGAGGTGGCTTCACTTAGAATTACACCCATGCTCTTACAAACAATCCAACCATTCAGAACGTGGTTATTTAAAATTTACGGTAAATGATCTCAACATCGATCATTCTTAGGCATGGCCTTGAAATTTGATTTTTGGCCGAATTTTGGAATTCCATATCTTGAGAGCAAAGTTGTTCTTGTATACCCATCTCTGATTTCTTGTCCAAATACTTTTTCCGCAGATTCTGTTACAAGTTTTACACATCTTTCCACTGCTTGTGTGTGACAGGGAAAGTTTAAAAATTCAAATTCAGGTAAAGCTTTACTTTATAGAAATAATAAAATACTTTCTGCTGTTAAACTTTCCATCATTGGTGGAGATGACAGTTTACATTTTGTCGATTCAATCAAATCTGTGTAGTCTGGGCCTTCAAAAAGTATCAAGGGTGGAAGAAAAGTTCTCACAGATTTCCCTTTTGATGGTTTATTTCTAGCTTTCAGTATTCTCCCATTGGCTAATTCCCTTATGTGTAGCCTTTCATCCACTGCCATAGCCAATAACATATTTTTAGGATTAGCGAAGAAAGTTTTCCCTTGAATCACTGGATTTATGATTTTCAATATATCTTTGGGCAAATGTCTTGTTGTTTGTACAACCTTAAAGATATTCTTAGGTCCATATTTCTTAATGTTGCTTGGATCAGTTTTTGTTACACTGATTTCTTCAAATTTGATTGCCTCAAAATTAACAAGAGGTAATTTCTCACAGCCGGGTAGTTGTTTGCCGATTTCCCCAGAGAATGATGCACTTAGCTATTTCACTTCCAGTACCATTTAGTGGTGTCACATGATCGACATTCTGTCCACCAGCTCAAAAATCAAACTGATCTGCTCATCCTTCACTAATCCACGATACATTCTGGCTCCTATTTTTCTTGGACAGCAGTATTATCTTTTCTACCATCCCTTTGTTCCCTTTGTTTTTTGTAGATTTATGATTACAAATATGACGTAATAGTAACAGTATATGTTATTTAGCATAATGGTAAAAATGTTTGTAAAATTGTAGAATAGCAATTTTTGATCAATTTTCGCAAACTTTAGGGCCTATGCGCTGTCCAAAAACAATACTGAATTAAAAAAAAAATAATTTGTCCAATTTTTATGTAGCTAAAAATAAACAATTCCGCTCTATTAGATGTTTACAAAATTAATATTAAGAAAATGAAAAATAATGGAAAATTGGTTGTTTTTCAGTAGTTTTTTAAACTTTAGGCCCTATGAGCGATCTGAAAACATCACCAATAATTTTTTATATTATTATTTTTCCCAGCCTTAGGATACAAAAGTGTAACTTTTCTGTGCTATTAGAATTTGAAAGTTGTAACTTGATATTTTTCAGCCCACCCTAATATATATATATATATACACACACACACAATATTCACTAAACATTTTTTATCGTAATATTTGATTTTGTGAACACCCTAGTTCTTACACCACAAGCCACCACTTGGTACCTACTGCAACAGTTATCTATTTTGTATTTTTGTATAAAATAGTTGGTTGGTTAGTTGTTTTTTAGTACTAGACACATTATTCAAACACATTTGATATATTTGTATTCTACCTTTGTTGTTGGATGATGCTATAATTTTACATACATTTATAAAGTTTTTTAATACATTACATTATAATGGCTGTTACAGGTAAAAGAATAGTCGGGAAACATAATGAAAATCTAAATTTCGATATGTACACTCCATTTTCTGGTTTTGTTCAAGAGGAGTTTGTAGAAGAACAAACGAAAACACCACACCTGATGCCAATGTTTTTTTGCCCAAACTGTGGAAAGTCCTACCAACACAAGAATACATTAAACCGACATTTAAATTATGAATGCGGTAAGGAGCCGCAGTTTCACTGTCCATACTGTTCACATCGGTCCAAGCGTAAGGTTCATATGATTTCTCACATATCCACACAGCACAAGGATCACCATAATTTCCTATAATATTTTATTGCTGGTAATAGTCAATGTGACCTTCATACACTTAATAAACTGTTCATTTGATTAAACAAAATATTTAAATATCAAACCTCAAATATTAATTTTTTCTTTTGCTGTTCATTTGGTAATGTTGGCCTGTAAAGTGTCGCCTGGTGGTGTCATGTTTGTTGATTTAGTGGTATAATAGTCTGTGAAAACCAATGAACACATATTCCTTCTATACTTTAAATTATAAGTAATGAATACAGGTCTCAACTAAGTAATGAATTTGAAGGAACAATCTACAAGTTCATTTTGCTCAATCTTAGTACACGAAGCAACAAGCTACTTGTCATAGCACTCTATCCTGTGTCTACCACAATAGTCTTGTTTAATTCATGCCGCTGTACATATTTGTTGTGCCTTATAAATTATCTATCATTGGATATGTAAAGTTTGTAAAATTCATTTGATATGTAAAGTTTGTACAAACTCAAAATAAACAACATTAAGTCATTTATAATTGTGTAAAAACAGTTTTCAAACATACAATAAATTATTCATGTGTATTGTATTTATATGTGTGTGTGGATTTGTAAGTTTTTGACATACATTTATATGCATATGTGCCTATTGAATGTGTGTGTGTGTGTGCACATTTTGTGATTTATGTTCATACAAAATCACTATTAGCTTGTCATATGGAGAATAAATGCAAACCTAAATCCAGTAACCTGAAGGCAAACCAGCTCTTCAGATTCATTCCCTCACTCTGACATTGCTACCAACTCCACAAGTAAATATTGTTAGCTAACTTCCAAAACTTAATGTAAAACAAGTTTTTAAAATGGCATTGCATCATTAAGAGGTTTGGTTTCTTCTCAGGGATGGCTCTGCAATACACTAAGTGATAAGAGGCAACAATCAGAAGATTTATTTTATTTTTATACATCTATTGATGCCATAATCTCATAATTTGGAAAAGTCAGTGTTATGATGTTTTAAAAGGAAGCTAATGATGTAATGCAGTAGTATACCGTACTCAACTGATAATAAACCACAATGCTAATGCTAAATAAACAGGCACACATTTGTTAATGGGTTATGTTCACTAGTTAAGTGCCTTTGCCTTCATACACCTCAATCAAATAGTAGATAATGATCTACTAAATAAAAAAAAAAAGTAAACAAGAATGTATTCAGTTATCAATAGAGCGCCGTTTTTTCAACCGGTGTGCTGTTAAAGGTCATCAGGTATGCCGGGGGAGTTTTGGGGGAAGATAAAAAATAACCAAGGGAAAATATTATGGAACACATATAAACATCTTTAAAATCCATTATCAATATTATTTTTAAAAGAAACATAACTATTAGAATTTTAGCTATTGAACTTTTAAACACAATCTTAATACTCGCTCCTTAAAAAACTGATGGCGTGCCTTTATTATTTTAGGACCTTGTTAATTGTGTCATGAGTTGAAAAAGGTTTAAAATCGTTGTACTAGATTAAGTCCTTGTTTTACACAAATTTAAGTTAACTGGATTTGTAGACACATGGTTACGGTACTTCTACTCACAACTAGCAACAGTGTCTAGTAAATGTCACTCTAAATATAATATTTGGCATTCCTAGTAAGTTGATGCACAGTTGATGATGTCATCATCATTTTGTTTTGTTTGTTTTTTGAATATAGTTTAATTTTTTCAAATTTTTCTTTTCACAAGCTTTAATTATCCTTCCAAATAGACAAATATGTCAAAAATACATAATATTTAATTACCATTAAATTTTCATTTTTTTCAAATTGTGTGGAAACCTTCAAAACAAATTAGCAGCCCAAGTCAAAAACTTAATGTACATTTTTATTGAAATTGCAATGAAAAAACTAATTAATTATTAAGTAAAATCATAATTTATATTATATTTAACTTCTAATACATCTACATGATATTTTTACTTGTATTCCAGTCATTGGTTTCTAAATATCTTGATAATTTCTTAGGTTGACAACAAACTCATCAATCTTTTGAAATGTTTTATAAATTGTGTGTTTTTTTTATCACTGTTGCTTCAAACCTAAGTAAGGTGTAAATTTAGTCATCTTTATGCCTGTAAATGGAAAATAAATTAATCATGGCTATAAATCAGAAAAGTTAAAGTATTTTTTACCAAATTATATTTGGCTCTCGATTTGGTTAATTTTTAATATAAATTCTGTTTTTCTATATTACTCAAGTTGGGTGTCACATTCTTGCAAAAACATACATAAAATACTGTTAAATTGTATAGTAAATTTGTTTAGAAAGTCTAAATAAATTAATATTGTTGATACCTCTGTAAAATAAAAATGTAATCAAACTGTAATATTGCTTGAAAATGTTTTATTAAAATGTTATTTTTTTAATGGTTTGGGCTAGTTTCTACAGTACCTTTAAATATGGTGTATGTTATTTCTTGAGCCCCAGACATTGTAAGATTTGTAATTTATAGATATTTGAGCACCTCTTGTGCCAAAACTATGATCTCTAACTCTATGTATAAATTCAACCAAATTTATCTGGAATTTTAAAAAACCCGAAATCATCACCACTCTTCCCTTTTATGACCAAGACCTGGATGTCATGAGTTTTATGTATGTCAACGGTTAATTTATTTGTACATTCATGCCAACAAAGTACCGATAGCTATATCTAATTTTAAATTCATGATATGTTTTGTTTAATTTTTATAACTCTCAACACAATCAAATGTTACAGCAAAAATTTGTCGCTTTAAAAACCTAAAATATAAATATGATTTCCATTAATCATGTTAACAATCTTTTATTCATTTCAAATGTTCAGATTCACAAATAATATATCTGTGGCATTTAAAGGTTGTAGAACCACTGGTTTTTACATTGTATACACTATTCAATTGAATTTACCTTAAAAAGTACCTTAACATTGTTTGAACTATTTTCAAGTTTTCTTTGAGTTGTTGTTAGGACTTGCACACAATAAGCAATACAACTTGTATAGACACTTTCTCTTGGATCCCAAACCATGATATGTTAATAAACAGAAATAATGTAAGCTCAACATTCATCTGACCTGGTTTAGTGGCCACATGGTCTAAGGTGCTACTCAAGCAGTAGATTAGACTGCCGATGGCAGGGATATTGAGGTTTGAATCTCAGCCGGGTGTACATAGGGTGGTTTTTTCCCATAGTGTTTTTCCTCTCTCTCTCTCCATGCAAATACAGGTACAATTCCTCTAAAAATTTAACCTCCCTCATCCCTAAAAACATTAGCATAATTAGTACATAAGCGTATAACCCGAATGGGTAGTAAGACTCGGTATTAAAAATAAACCACTCATCACCTTAGACACGCCTGGCGAGAGATGACTATAGTGGAGTAGTTGTGAACGCACTGTTTGCGCACCAAAGTGTGATTTTGACCTGTGTATTTGAGAGTGTAATTTGTATCTGAGCCTACAGAACATAGTTTCTCACTTTCTAAAATTAGTTTCTATCCTCTAAAAAATAATTGCTGCATTTCCTGTTAGTAAATATTTTTAGATTATCCCCATTAAGTATATTTGTCACTAGACATTGTAGTAAATGTAAATATAAAAATACTTTATAAAAATAAATTCTACTTCTTTCAAAACCACATTTTCTTATCAAAAAAGAAATAGTTGTTGATAAATTAATTCCTTATCTAAAGCTACCACTATAGTTTTAGTTAGAAATTAAAATCCATAAATTATTTTGTACAAAATCTAATTTAAAATATTTTCACTAAATAATTATAACTAACATTTTAGAAAACATATACTGTATTAAGTTGAAGGAAATAATTTCAATTAGTTTTTTACAATACAAATGGTATTACAAAATTGAGTCTTTAACTAGTAATTATTATTATTAGCACTGTGTCTTATTACCTGTTCGGGTTATACGCAATAACTAGTTAACTAGTTAAATGCATGAAGGTATAATATTTTTAATGTGACACCTTGTTACAAAAAAATATTAAATTATTTTATTTATAAGTAAAGATTCAAGTTAAATCTGAAAATAGCTTACTAAGAAGTTGTATGAAAAATATTCTCCGTGATTGTAGAAATAATTTAATATAAGCCTACTTATTAACAACAAAGGTTTTACACATGTGTCACCCAAGCAAATCAACTTCCATCCCCTGAAATGGTGCTAGCACCAAAACATGTTGATTTCATGTGCAAGTGATGACTCTGATACATACAAATAACTTGAGAAAGAGATTAACAAAAGATAAAGATATTGTTTCAATCTAATTGTATACATCAATTAATTATAAATAATAATTTCTTTAACAACTACTTTAGCTTTAAAATCTAACATGTAACAATTTTAACATGCTATATGTTTAAAATTTACCTTATTTGTTCTACTTTTGCATTACATGTTTTTTATTAAATCTCTTGGTAGGTTATTTTCAAATTTTACTTGATTCTTTATATACAAATATTTAAATCTAATAATTTCTTAATTTAGATGTCACATTAAAAATATTATAGCTTCACCCATTTCACTATTTTGTTATAGTAATTATTTATGTAAAACCAATTTAAAATGTAACAAACTAATTGTAATAATTTCCTTCATTATTAACTAAAATAAAGTAATAAAGCTAGAATTTTTTTCTACATTACATGTTATAGCGAAAAACTTTTTATAATTGTTCTTTAGTGGGACATAAGAAATGAAATACTAAACACAGGCAAGTTTTAACTTCACCATAGAACTTGTATTATTATATGATTATTCGATACATTTATATACATTTACTGAATTAAATAAATATATAACTTTGGTTTTATCATAATTTTAAAACTTATACTAAAATAGATATTGCTGGTAGAAAAAAATGGTTAAATTTAATTTTAACAAATGTTTGCTATGTTAATTTATGATTAATTTGCCGAGTGTCACAGTTTACATCACATGAATACTAACCATTAATAAACTAACACACTAACTCTTTTTCATTACTAAATGTGTGTTTTTAAACTGCTAAGGGATAGCAAGAGCGGAAATATTTTTAGTACTCTACGAAGATTGGTTTCATCTTGCTTTGGTTTTATTCAATTCTAAAATATTTTAAGAAAAATATTAAATTTCTACTTTGGGGTTTATAAACCATTTATATTTATGGAGATGGTTGTTGATTAAAAAACTTTGAATGTTTCCAAAATATTAAAATAACACACTAGCTTATAGGTTATTGATATTCGTAATAAGCTATAAGTATTTATTTTCTTTTAATACCAACTATGGACTTAAAAAAAACTCTTATTTGTATAACACATTTCTTGGGTTGTTTCTTACTAGCTACTAAATTTTATACTTTAACCCCAAAGGGTTGATAGTAATTTTTAACTCTTTATTCACATTTTAAATATATAGAAAAATGCTGCCTAGTTAGGGATTTGAACCTTGGTCATCTGACTTTATGCGCCGACCACTCTACTGACTGAGATTGCTAGGATAGCCTTGTCATGGACCGCTATGACACACTGACATAAAGGAGATTCTGGTTAGGTCAGTTGATAGAGCGGCCGACATGCATAACCAGGTGACCAGGGTTCACATCTTTGTCTGAGTGTCATATGAAATATACGCAATCCCCCCATCAGAATGTCATCTGACAATACATATTTAATTAAATACATAGCTTGTTGTCTGCACTAGCAGTTCTGTATAATCCAAAGTGTAACTAAATGTTTTGGGTCTTATCTTGAGCATCAAACATGAATATACACATCACCTCTTGGGCTGAAATTGTAAATCATAGGAACAACCCTTTGCGTTGGCTACAAAGTAAATACAACACTTTTTAATTTAACCTATCATACATTTTTTAAATAATATATAATTTTTTTTTATAGATTGGCTTGCATTGGAAAAATACATTAACCTAGATAAATATAACGTATGCAGTAGGTATTTTTTATCTCAACACTTTTTTTTCTTTTTTAGTTTGGGAATAAGTAAATTTATAATAGTGTCCACATGAAATACATGATGTTCATATTATTCACCCCATTATAAGCCATAATAGATTGGTTCATTTTGGATACATCTTAAAAGTGTGTAATAATTAATCACACGACTCAAGAAATTTTCATTTTAATTAAAGAGAGTAGGCCTACCACAGATCAGTCAATACTCCACTACCACTAAACCAGATAGCTGCTAAAATAACAAATTTATTAATGAATGTAATGGTATGAATAATTTATGAGTATTTTGTATAAAAAATAAAGACATATTTATTTTTAAGGTCGAGTAGCTAAGTTTGTTCAAAATTTGTTAATTAGTTTACCAATAATTATAGATATTGACGGGAGGGTTTTACATAACTTGACAGAGCACTATTTTGCGTTAGTTGTTTTATGTAGTATAGGAAAAAACTTAAAAATATCTAAAAATAATGATTAAACTTAATTTTTGCTACATTCCAAAATTATTTTAATTAGTTGTGAACACATTTTTTAAATTATGGTTTTGCAACCCAGTGCATGTACAAGTCAAATAGTTTTTTTAGCATCACATCTTTTTACCCATTCGGGTTATATGCTAAGCCAAATAGTGTCTGCTTCAAATGTTATATACACAAAGTAAATGTTCAAAGTAATTTTCATGATAATAACATATAAATATTATTCAATAAATTATGGTAAGGATTCCATTGCTGTGTTTTTAAATGTTTATTTCAATAGTGACATAAGTTTATGTCATATACAACAGTTTGTGTAATTTAACATAAAAATACAGATGTATAATAATATTTACTGAATCCTCAGAAGTTTAAATTATATTTAAGTTTTGAAAACTAAACCTTTTTTGGGATAGAATATTAAATTTATTTGGATGAGCTAGCCCAGTTGTTTAAAGCAAGTCACATGCCATAAAACTACATCTGTGAGAAGTTTGGTGCTCAATTTAGCTGGAATATTAAATTTATTTGGATGAGCTGGACCATTTGTTTAAAGCAAGTCACGTGTCATAAAACTACATCTGTAAGAAGTGTGGTGCTCGATACAGCTACATGAATTAATCTATCAGAATTGAGCGTATTTGTGACATAATTATTTTGATTAATTCAGAAAATAGTGGGCAATTTTGTTTGGCTATTTTACACTTTAACTTTAACATATGTTTATAATAAATTTGTGTATAACAACGTGAATAAAATCAATTCAATTTAACATAGATTCATTCAAGTTCTATACATCTGTTTTATTGTGTCTTTTTTTATTTGTTTAGCAGGTGAGATTTCTAAGATACTTTTTCAAGTATATCATACAGTATTATCTAAAGCTCATTAAATAAAATAATATAGACTCACTCAATAAACCTAAATGAAAGTCATTATAAAGCATATAACATTAAACATGATACAGAGGTCTGGAAAATAAAATAAGTTATTGGGTGCATGTTTACAATTATTAATGATTTTATAGGGCTAAACAAACTTGATTAACTTTGTTGTGTTTACAGTTAATTTACTGTGTAGTCATTCTTTTAAAACAAATGTTAGGATCTTTTGAATTGACTTTTATATCACTGCAAATAAATGAACAACCTATAAAAAAATAATTGACAAAAATAATTTACACTTTTAGTTAACAAATTTAATAATCCATCATGTTAAAAATAGCTATCACATTAGTTGTGATTTCACACCCAAAAAAATTGAGCCATTAAAATGTATGAAAACAGTTTTAACATATGTACATAATGAAAATAGTCAATATAATATAGTAATTATGATTAATATATCAGATTTGTTTTAAAAACAGAAGCATATGGAATTAATATTTAAACGTCACATTTTATACATTTTTTAGGTTGTGTGGACTCATTATTTTTTCAAATATTGGTGTAGTATTCTTATTGTAGTTTGATTAATATATAAATAAATGATTTGATTAACTTGAAATACTTACACTACAAAATAACGGTTGTTACAGGTAAACGAAAAGTGGCGGAATATAATGAAAAGTCAAATGTCTACATGTATTCTTCATTTCCTGACTTTGTTCAAGAGATACTTGTAGACGAGCGAATGAAAGCACCAAACATGATGCCAACTTTCTTTTGCCCGAATTGTGGAAAGTCATACCAACACCAGAGGACCTTGAGCCGTCATTTGAAACTTGAGTGCGGTAAAGAACCGCAGTTCCACTGTCCATATTGCTCACATCGGTCAAAGCAAAGGACAAACCTGGTTTCACACATATCATCTATGCACAAGACTGAGAAAACATTCATATAGATCTTCAGAGGAGCTTCAAGTCATTGAGATCTTCTTACATACAACATTTTGGTCATTTGAAAACCCAAAATACTTGAAAATAAAACATTAACAATCTTTTATGGTGTGTTGATGTTTCTTGAACCATCCCACTTATTTCCAGATGTTTTATTTCCTATTACGTTTTATTTGATGTTCTTAGTAAGCACATTAGACTCAAGACCACCGGCAATGTTCCACGCGCTTATCACATTACTAGACACTACACAATGTATCTACACAACACACTGATGCTATTTGTGTTGCCAACCAAACATGTTTTACATAAACCTCCTTGATACTTTTAACATGAGGCTTGATGATACTGTTTCTTTAAATTGTTCACCTCCAATTCATTGCCATATATTTGGTCCACAGAAAGCCAAAGGGTACAGTGCAAATAATTTTTAATAGCACAGCAATATGTATGGCTTTAACAATAAATAATGATTTAAAGCAAACAATTAACAAGCAAGCAAACAATTAGCAAGCATTTGGTCTCATCAAGATCTGTTCCCAGCTGGCCACTGCTATTTGTTATCTGCATAGTATTATTTATTATATTTACCCGTTTCAGCATTTCATAACATAACCATGAATATTATCTGTGTCTATATACCAGTACTTAAATTTGTTTATGTCAAATGTACACTTTGTTTATATTAAAGCTACTCCATATTGAACACATTTAAGGTAAGCTTGCCATCTTGCAGGATAAGCAGAGTGTATACACATGTGTTCACATTAAATTGTGATGGGCAACAATTATTTCTTTTTATTATTAGTTTTGAAACAAATTTACAAACAGTTTACTCTTAAAAGAAAAATTTATTGAGTAATTAAAACTGCATTGTCATTAGTTTGTGAGGAAAACAAATCACCTATGCCAAAGTAGCAAACACCTAAAAGATTATTTTTAATTTCAAGTTTGTAAAATATATCAGAAGGCAACGTTGATTTGGGCCTCCCAGCAAAACTTATTTTCAAAGTGTTTACAACAACCATCTTGGGTTGGAAATAAACTCTCCCTTTTCAATACCTTCACAGACACTTGCACTTGTCTGAATTCATTAGAAGCATTTATTGATCAAATTGATGAGTGAGTGTTTGGACATCAAACTCTACCACCATTGGCCAGCGTTTCCACATATTTGATTGGTCGACTAGGATTCTGGTACGAAGAAAGGCTTACAAAATACAATCACACGTTTATTTAATCAACATTGATGATATTTTATTATATTAATTAGTATTAATATATAGGTATTTATAGTATCTGTTAAAATTGACAATGGCTGATTACATGACTTGACGTATGAATGTATGAAAGCAGTTTTAGTAAATTCTGTAGCTGTCAGTTACTGTTTTTCTTACCAAAATCCTACTATTCAAGACCAGATCATCTCCTGGTTTGATCCTTGCCACTCTAAAAGTAAATTTGTATGGGTTGGGCCTTAGAGCCATATAGTAAAGTTCCTAATTTTGAGTTTAAGGTATTTAGTAGGCTACCTTAAATTAATCTAGTGTTTAAGGTTGATGATAATATGTACGTTTCTATTAAATGATATGATAAATAACATAAGTATATTAAAATAATATCAAAAAGAATAACCAGACACATCTTGTGGATTGCAAGGGTCGTAAACTGCTCCCTCTAGATGGAAAGCCAGTGACAAAAATAGTTAGGTCATTTCAATAAGAAAATATTCCATTTATTATATTCTCTTAACATCGCTGATAATAATTGATTCGGAAGTCTGCCTGGCTTCCAGTGGTGGAGAGGGTTGCAGGAGGGTCACAAAGGGGTCAAACAAATCAATTCAAAAACATAATATCAGTAAGGCTGGCTTTTATTGTGGTAACAGGGAATGTTGTTTTATGATCAACATTAATAATGGCAGACACTTTGATTGGTGGAAAAGTGTTGGGAGATGGCAATTAAGGATTCACGAAAATGTGCCATAATTATGTTATATCAGTAAGGTTGGGAGAGCAATTATTCCTTACTAAAAGTCTTCAAATATACGTAAAGGCAAACAATTTTGAGCTGAATACCCTGGCAGATACAACGACGAAAAAGCAGTAAATATACGTGCATTGGAGACCAGGTGCTGCAGTTATTTTCATTTACTATCATTGTTATAGGTTAAGGTGAGAATTTGTATTATAGCATACTCCATCATACCTTCATAGGCTATCTAATAATACCTTCGTTTTGTGTGCCAAAGAGTTCATTCTTGTTTTAAGTTCACAGCTGATTGAAACTTATTGTGATAAGAGGCTCTACATATTTTATTGTGGTAGTTAAAATATTAGCTTTGTTGATTTTATACAACTATTCCAAATCATTTAATTTTGTCGCCTGTAGTTTTATATTATCTTCAAAAAAACTTTTTTCAATCTGACTTTGTGTTGGAACTGAATATATGATTATTTTACTTATTAACATTTTTAGAAATGGATGTGGAGGCATGTTTTTCTCTATGTTGTTGAACTGTAAATTATCAGCACCTTTAAAATAACATAATGCCCCTTCATAAAACAAATCTTGAACAAAATCTCCATCGATTTCCCACAAGGCTTGGTCAATGTTCCTTTTCCTTTATTTTTAGTCAAACTTTAGCACAAAATATGAAAGATTTTATACTCAGTTTAGCACTGCTTGTTTTAGTATCCTGTGATGGCTGTGTTTCTGCACGTGTTTTGACATTATCTTTGATACAATGTCTTGGGAGGAACTAGAGGGCTATAATGGCACCGAAGATGGGATGGATATTTCATTACTCTCTTAATCATAATATTTGCTCTATAACTCTGTAACATTTTGGTATTATTGGTAATGGTATCTTTTTGTGGCACTTATCAGCATATGGTAAATCAAAATCACCATATTTAAACCACTATTTAAGCGTATTTTCTTAACATCGGAGCATTTATCCAACATGTTTTCATTGATTAATATCACTTAGTCACCTTCTCTTTGACAAATTACACAAACTGGCAAAGTTTGAGCCACAGTCTTATGAAATATCATTAGAAATTAGAAAATCAGGGACGAAGTGTCTTAGACTGTCTTGGTCTCTGACTAACTAATATAACGGTCCGATCCTTTAACGTTCCTTTTTTAGGTAGTGCATGTGCAGTGGTGCAGCCAGGGCAAATTCTCACCTTTACCTTTAACAATAAAATGAAATAAAATGTTAGTAATTGGAAATTACTATAGTACTTAGTCTCCACTGTATGCTTATTTACCACATTTTGTCGATGCATCTGCCAGGGTGTTTCTCTCAAAAATTTTATCTGCCTACTGATATATAGAGAATTTTGAAGACTTTTTGTAAATAATAATTGCTCTTCCAAGCTTACTGTAATGAAGTAAGTATGGCACGTTTTCGGATGTCCTTAAATGCCATCACTATTCTGCCAATCAAAGTTTCTGCCATTAATAACATTGAATACAAAACACCATTCCCTGTTACCACACTAAAAGCCAACCTTACTTATATCATGTTTATGAGTTGATTTATTTTACCTCTACCACACTACTGAACCCCTCTCCGCCACTAGAAGCCAGACAGACTTCCAAATCAATAATCACCAATGTTAAGAGAGTATAATAACATGGAATATTTTTTTACTGAAATTACATTGCTGTTTTTGTTGTTGGCTACTAAACTAATCCCCTCACTATTCATTTGACCAACTACACATAGAATAATGCATTTAACGAATTTATTGTAGTTTTATCTTTGGATTAAAGAGAGCATTTGTTACTGAATAGGAGGGTACAATTTACTTGTACAGTCCTGTCAAGTCTTGCTTGCCTTGGCAACAACCCACAAGCTGCTTCAGAGTGTAGCAATAAAGATAAAATACAAGATTAAACAGTTACAATAATAAATAATACTTTTTAAAATGTGAAACAGTATCCATGGTTGAAGTATTACTCTCAACAATTTCTTGAACATCTTGCTAAGGCTCAGTAGAGCTAGATAGACTAACAGTAATTTTATAAAAATATTTTACATTTTTGTAGAAAACAATTTCACTTATAAATAAATCATATTTATGTTATACACTGTGGTTATTATTTCTTTTATTAGTGTTTTTAAAGAAAAATACTAAACAAAACATCTAAATACATCCAGACATCTGAAATTTTAAAGTGAAGATAGTTACAAAGTTAAAAACCCAGGAAAGATCTTTAAAATTTCAGAGAGTTTAAGAAACTCTCCAATATTTCACTATTTTCAAACAAATATTTTATCTCTTAATGTTTTAATATTATATTTTAAATATGAATTAACACCTGGAGATAATATAATTTTAAACAAGAACATCATCCATCACTTTAGACAATGAAACATTGTTGCCTGAGAATAATTACCCCCATTTTGAAACATAATGCACTTTTCTAGCATCACTTTGATATTTTAACCGTTCAACGTTTTCTACTACAATGAACAAAATTGACTGTTCAATATATGAGTTGTTTATTACAAGGATGATTTTAAAATTAATTTGAGTGATAAATGTAAATAATGAAGCACTTTCTCGTTTTTATTGTATTTTTACACATATATGTAAAACTATATTAATGAATATTTTACAAATTCTATCAAGTTATGAAACTCAGACAAACTTGGGCATTAATTTCTTTTAATATAAAATGTTTGTTGATTCTTGATTCAACACATTTACATCAACAATATAATCTATACATACATGCACTCTTGTCAACAGACTTCTGGATTGTTGAACTAATATAAAACATTGTTTCATAGGGTCACTTCATTAGAGATTTATTTGGTTGGCATTGTTACTAAAATAAATATTTTATTCTTAAGAGTGTTCATTTGAGATTTTAATTATTTTAACATTTCATTCTTCTGTTGGTTACAACAATTTGTGCTCTTGATTAATAAACTTGTGTTTTAAAATAAAAATGGTTGAGAATTTTCTCCTGTATTTATTGCTATATAAAATCATATAATAATTATTGAATTTTCAAGGATTTGAATATTAAAAATCCATCAAAAGTGTTAAAGTTGTTTTTATAAAAATACAAGTGTTAAGGAAGTTCTCCAACAAAGTTTATTTTAGAACAAGAATATATTAATAAAGATTATACAAATAATTTCCCAATAAAAAAAATGCTAAACATATCTCCAAACTCACTTGAACAACGGGTTCTTCAAACATCCAACACTGAACAACTTTTTTATAATTATTTTTAACATTAAGCTGCTTTAGGTATTATATTTTTGAGTCCTCATGGATTCAATCAAAGGTGCATGTAGCTTAGTTACAATAGACATATTCCATTGTATTAATTTCTATTATTATTAATGATTTTTAAAATCCATTCACCATTACAATGCATTTTTTAATCACCAAACAACTTTATTTGCTGATTGGATGTTTTTAAATAAATGCCAGTATAAACTATCCAAACATAGAACAACTTTGTAAAATTTGTTACATTGATTCTGTTTTCCCTTAAAGACTTAATGTGTTCTTATTTTATTGTGATATGTTTTCACTGCGACTTAATACTCATTCTTGTTATACACATACATTAATTATGCTAATGAGATTGGGGTGAGGTAGGAGGAAGGTAGAATGTTGGAGAAAATGTATGCATATCTGCATGTAGGAAGTGTGGGAAATCATTTAAGAAAAAAACTAACCTCATTACATTTCTTAAATTGATTTATTTGGGGTATTTAATATGCACTTTCTGAACTGACTGATTATATTTGCACACGAGAATTTCTATGAGCAAGAGTGAAAGGGCCAACCAGTTTTTCTGGGAAAGGTACTTTCACATACCCTTCAGGGTTATTTTACACGCCACAATTGACATGGGACCGACTGCTTTACTTCTCCTCTGTTGTGCTACAGATTTGTATCGCTCAAGAAATATCTCCTAACCCCGGCTGGGTTTGAACCCTTGAACATCAGGTCTTGAGGCAAGATCTTTACCTCAAGAGATGTCAATATTTTTCTCAACAATCTGTTGATATTAAACAGCAAAGTTTAGCACTACTTTTTGGTGACAAATTATCATCACGAAAGAACAGAGGTAAAATTTTATTTTAAATTCTTAAAAGACAAGCATTCTTAGATCTTCCAACAACGGTATTATAAGTTTAATGTGTATTGTTTACAAGAATAATATATTTGTAATAAAAATAATAACTAAATTTTAAGATAATTTTATTTATTTGAAGACACCACTTTCCTCAGCGCCTAAAAACCAACCTGTCATTCTAATGATGCCACTAATTCAGCCAATTGTGTTTAATACCTACTTATAATTAACAAATACCTTTGTGTGGGATACTGGATAAAAAGTGGGAATACACTGGCACTATTCATATATTGCTTATAGATTTCAAACATGCATATAATTCCATCAAAAGACAACAATTGTTTGTTAATTTAGTTTATTTCGAAACACCCCAAAAACTTATTAGGCTTTTTCAAATACTTTTGAAGGAAACTTGGGGTAATGTTTGTGTGTGGGAAATAAAGTAAGTGATACATTTGATATTCACAAAGTATCAAACTAGGTGATGCCTTATATACTCTACTATTCAACTTTGCACTTTAAGGTGCAGTTTTATATTTGAAAGAGAACACAATGGGACTGACATTAAATGGTGTGTATCAATGGTTGACTCATGCTGGGTAGCAATAACATGATGCAATGATTAAAAATAATGCAGATTTTTTGTTTGAAAACCGTAAAATAATTAAGTTTAAGAATAAATATAGATAACCAAGTACATGACTAAGTAAAAAAAAAGTGTATTTTAAATTAATTGATTCATACAGATCGGCAACATGTGTTTTGAAAAAGTTGACAAATACAAATACTTTGGAATTGTGCTAATATATAAAAAATAAAGTCAAGAGGAAGTCAAAAACATATTTAATTCAGGCAATGCTTTCTATAATTTTGTTATAAGCTTTTGTCGTATTATCTCTTGTCTAGAAATGTTAAACTGAGAATATAATAAACTATAATCCTACCCGTTGTTCTTTACGGATGTGAAACGTGGTCTGTCACAATGTACCAAGAAAATAAATTGAGAATTATTGAGAACATAGTGCTGAGAAAAATATTCAGGCTTAACAGGAGAATGTTAAAAAGAACTTAATAGTTTTAATGCAACCCCAAACATATGGAGTATAATAAAGCTGTGCAGGCAGAAGTGGGTGGTGCTGATGTGGCATCTATAGGCATTGGCTGCCTTGACACAACATTTTAGTTGGGAAACCTGAAGATACAAGACGAGATGTAAATGGGAGAATACTGTATAAATGTAATGGAAGAAGAAGGTTGGGTGTCAAACCAGGAATTGGATGGATATGTCTCAGGATAGGGCTTATGTTCTGGTGGCCATAAATTTTCAAGTTCTTTAAGGCCATTGAGTTAATTTATTTAGTTAATACATGCCTTTGGATTATGCTTCTTTAAACTGTGTAGGTGAAATTTTAAAAAGAGCTTGTTTTTAAAAATTCTGATACAGTAATACTAACAATTTTTTGTTACAAGTTCTGCTCTAGTCTTCTCTAAATTTGTCAATTCAAGATATTTTAAAATGCTAATAAATATTATACAAAATTAAAGAATTCAAGAATAGCATTTTTATTGTATTACTGATTTACTTATGATTGTATTTTTAGTTTTTCTTATGTTGCAACTGACTTGACTATCAAGATAGCACACACATTTTACTTCTGTACATGATTAGTATGTTGTATGACATTTTGTATCACATTAGAAAACTTTAAACATACCTGTAAATTCACATAGTACTATATAGTTCTATAACTCTATATAGTTTTATCAAAGTTTTGATTACTTACACTATGTGTTCCAGGTACTAGACAAAAAATGGTGAAACATTATCAAAATGTCAACATGCATTTCTCCATGTTTGACTTTGTTCAAGAGATATTTACAGAAGAACAATTGATCACCACACACTACACCAGTGTTATTCTGCCCAAACTGTGACAAGTTATACAAACACAAGTCTACATTGACATGACATTTAAAATTCGAGTGAGGTAGAATAGCAATGTTTCATTGTCTATATTGTTCGCATCAATCAAAGAGAAATGTTCATTTGATTTCACACATATCCTCTATACATACAAATGACCAAACATTATTTTAAAATTGTAGATATTTATTTATTTATAGAATGTCAATGTGTAAAATGGCCAGGAGATTGCAGGGATAGTCTGGCCGCCAACTGTTCTAGCTCTTTAGCGCTAACCAGAATGCACTATGTGGAGGCAAGCTATATTTTCAATTTTAAATAGGATGTTTGTGAGTGCAATACTCATATAGTAAACATATTTTTCCTTTAAGATAACAACATTTTAAAGAATGGAACATTAGATCTCTTCAGGTGTGTATTGTGACCTTTAGGAAAGTGTTACCATAAAGTGCCCCCTTCTACAATTGCTTAAAACTAAATGTCCCATTTTATTTAAAATATCACTCGATAAAGTCAACTACTGCTATAATAATATTGGTTTTATCATCGATTTATCCTATCTTAAATATTCAGTATTAAAGTGTTTACCTAGTAGGTATGAAAGGACTCAATATTTTCTAACAAAAGTTTCAATAATCAGAGCATAATGGTTTCACAGTAACAAGTATATTCTCGACAAAGTGATTCTGAAACTATGAAGCCTCTCACACACTAAATCTTATCATACTTATTTTATCATAAAGCTCTAACTTTACATGTCCTAAGGGTACCTGGATAGGAAATATTTCCCTATGTTCCACATTTTATTGTAAGTACAATTTACTTGGAAACAATGCAACATTTCTTGATAAGAAATTGATCACTACATAAGCTCTTTATTATTGCCCTGGCAACGCTTATCTTTGCTTCAAACAAAGGAAAAAATTCTTAATTTTATTTCTTCTGACCCAGTTTTTAATTAATTAAAAATAAATCAAATCTAAATTTAAAACTTCTGACCTTGAGGTGCACATGTTTGTGCATAGGGGCTAATAATTTTTAAATTTCAGACCTCTCAGTGTGATAGATATCCCGCAACGCTTATGACAGACGGAGAGATACACAAATACTCCATTTTGTTAAAATAAATATATAACATAATAATAATAATAATAATAATAATAATAATAATAATAATAATAATAATAAAGAAAAATAAATATATAACATAATAATAATAATAATAATAATAATAATAATAATAATAATAATAATAATAATAATAATAAAGTGTAACTAATTATAGCAATTTTCAGCATACAACCCCCCAAAAAAACTATGTACAAAAAAAATACATTTAAATAAAATTATTAATGGTTATTTTGTCTACAAAAAAATAAATTTGATTCATTATAAAAATCAACATTAATTCTAAAGTTAATATTTCAATAAGTGCAGCCTTTTTTTAGTCCACTCAATATGATTTTAATATAAATTAATAATAATAGAATAATAGATAACTAAGCATCATGCAAAATTATAATTTTATATCAAAGTTTACCTAAAGCTAACAAAAAATAAACTTTCAAAACAAGGCCTTTAAAGTTGATCATTGTTGTTTTAACTAAGCCAAGTCCCATTTAGGACATACAGGTTTTCATAATCATCCTGTGCTAGCTTCTTTTTTTGGGAAGGTATTATTGTAGCTACAATTTTCTCCAATCATTTCAACATTTGATATTTCAGTTTTGATTGATAATTTGATTGATGTTTAGCATATGCCTACATGTTAGGTTCTAGTTGCTGAACATTTAAATATAGATCAAGATTTGATGTAGACATATCGTTGTTGCCCATATTTGATGTTTTATGGTTAATCTATTTCCTTTGGACTTACATTTCTGGTTTATTTGATTATTTCTGTCAATAATAATTACTTCACATGGGGGAAAAAACTTGATATTTTTTACAAACAAAATTGCAATAAAAAACATGATTTAATAATGAAATAAATTATTAACTGTCATGGAGTCAAAAATGTAAATACAATGTCAATGAAATGAAAACTCTTTACTGGCCATATTAGCATTACAATAAAAACATATTATTTTAATCTACACAGAAAATGTGTCACATATGTAGAAGAGTCACTTGTATTAGAGCTGAAGGCTACTATCACACTTCTTATGAAATATTTTAAGATAAAACATAAAACATTCGACATAACATTTTGAAATTCTGGTTCAGAAAACTGCATTCCATTTAAATTACTAAAAAATATTTATTTTTGTATATTTTTAAAATTTCTAGGCACTGGGAAGGAGTAGCTTATGTGACTTGGTGAAAACTTTATGGTATGGTGGAGAAAGGCTTGAAAGAAGAATTAATATTAAAAGCGATAGAGGGAGATCATAAATTAATTTGAAGAAAAATTTAAAAAAATTAAAAAATTAAAAATTGCTCATTCCAAAATGTCTATTTATTTGGCTAGAATGTCGCAAAGCACCATCATTAATTAACCACATGCGATATATTCAAGGTGAACATCTTCCAACAGCACATTCAACTGATTACTAAGGAAATTGACATAAGATTCTCCTATTAATTTTCCATCAAGAAAAACAAGTTTGATTACATTTTGGTCAGTTGTGTAACTGTGGTTGGTGCCTTGATTGAAGAATATCACATGGATTTAATTCAACCCAATGATTAGCGTCACGAAAATGAACTACAATATTTCTGGTAAATCCAGCTTTTGACAGTACTAAATAATACAGTAGGGAGAGAATGGCAATCAACTGCAGACATGTAAGGACCAAGCCCAACAAATATTCTTAGAGGAAAATTAGCTAGTTAAGTTCTTGTACTCACCGGCATTGTATGGATAAAGCTCTCCATACTGTGTCCTCTACTGCTGATATTCTTCGAGTGCTCTGGCCATCAATGTGGTTCTGGATCCACTCTTAAAGATTGAGTGTTCCGGTAGTAATTGGCCTATTGATGTCTGACACTTGTTTTTTCAAACCAAGCAATATCTCTCAGAATTTCATGTAGTCTTGGAAACGTTTTCTTATTTGGCCCATTATAAAAGCGGTCCACGTACATATGTCTCGCTTCAGCTGAATTATATCATCCAAGTCCATATATCAAATCCATAGGGTCTCACACAATTATAGGACTGTACTAGTAAATTATTTCCTTCCATTCCATGTTTAACTCTCCCTTTAAAGCTAAAAAATTTACATTCATTCACTACATTATTGTGTGGGTTGTTGGTCGAATGGGAGCTTGCTTGTACAATAAGTGTGAATCTTGTTTGCCTCAACAACAATAAATGAACCACCCCTGGTGTTATATGAATATACTTTGTTGTTTTTAAAACATATATGTGTGCATATTGTTGTGAAATTAACTTTACAAAAATACCATTAGAAAATAAATATCTTGAAATTACAAATTTATTAAAAGGATCTAAATTAACATTATCAATGACACTATGTTTACCAGTTAGGAGAAATTACTTCTGGAAATGTATAAATTAATTTCTTGCAATTTAATTAATTATTTGATATTGTTGGACTATCAATACAAAAAATTAATCCAAAATGATTACCTAACATATACAAAATCTCTACACAGAAAATGACATATATCTTAGATCTTCACGAACTTAAAATGAAAACTGCTAGAGAAAACACGCCATTCAACACAGTTTATCATACTAGACATGCATACAATATTTTTTTAACCCAAATTAAATTAAAATCCAGTATTGCAAAAATTTGCTCTCGTTTATGCTTATTAAATATCCAACTACTTAGAATCATAGACAACACACACACATTTAAAAATAAACTCAACTACACTGTATTTTCTTAAATTGTTTAAATATACTGTTTCTATATAATTAATTAATCAATATTATGTTTGTGAATAAATATTTAAACTGTAAATTAATAAAAATAGTATAAAAAGGTAACATTCCTAGTAAATAAATACTTATCAACTTGTTAATGAGTGATATGAATATTACTTTCTGGAATTCTAAAACCTCACATTCATGGTTAACTAATTATTTTTCTATTATGATAGAGCTGGTTGCCTGGAATTTTAAATCTGCTTTCATCACACTTTCATCCACTGTCTTGAACATGTGTTAAGTGAAATATATATGATCATTAAAGTACTGCGCATGAGATCATATCATCTTAACATTGTAAATCCTATTCTGGAAATTGAAAAATGACACCTGGACACGGGAATCGAACCCGGGACCCCCCCAGTGTCCCGTGTCCAGGTGTCATTTTTCAATTTCCAGAATATGATATCTAGGTGGAGTAATCCCCACTAATAAGCATAAATAATAGCTCGGGCTATTAATTCTTAATTGTAAATCCTGTTAATTTATTGAGTAACATCTTTCTGAAAAATATATTAAATCAAATATATAATTATAATGAATATCTATGCACAGTTTGCAAATAATTGTAATTGCAGGAATGTCCATAATGAGGCCACATTTAATTTAATTGTAAAATTACACCAGGACATGTAAATTGAACCAATGACCTTTGATTTAATGCATCAATGCTCTACAACTGAGCAATCCAGGATTCGTCCCATGCTAAGGGTAATTTTTCACTTATAGTTTCCACACGTCCATCACAGACTCAAACTAAAAAATAAAAAAATAAAAAAAAAATGA
>CABFWB010002331.1:86630-104207 GCA_902151455.1 Timema bartmani
TATAAGTTTAATCTAACTTTAATCTCACGAAATTTTATAAGGGGTTCTTTTTATTTGTGGATAGATTTGTGTGTGTTTTTTTGATAATGAGTTCCCAGGAGAAAAAAAGAAGAGAAGTTACAGATCACCAAGTCATTCAAAAATTTCAATTTCAAAATTCTTTGAGGCATAATATTGGCCTAAATTACTGTGGTTAACTATCACATTACTCTACATAACCATATGTTTTCATAACAGCTGTCCCAAGTGACAGTGGCAGATATCAGCTGTTGGCGTAGCGATATTTTAGGGACTATTTTCTAGTTACTTTTTGAGCTGTCATCCAAGTAAACTTAGGTCGTGAATGGCGTATATATAAGATAAATGCAAGATTGAAATTGAAAAAAAACACCAATTGTTAATTTGAGGAAAAAACTAATTCGCTTTTATAAGCTCATTTTTGTTGGATGTTCCCTTAATTTTGCTTGACTTCATAAAGATGTTGATTACTCTACTACTATCATGACTTTTGTTACAGATCAAAGAAAAATGGTGAAAACTATCGAAAAGCCAATTTTCAACATTCACTCTTCATTTCCTGAATTTGTTGAAGATATATTTGAAGGAAAACAAATAAAAACTCACCATATGATGCTGATGTTCTTCTGCCCAAACTGTGGAAAGTCATACCAACACAAGAACACATTAAACCGCCATTTAAAATTTGAGTGTGGTGTACAACCACAATTTCAGTGTCCATATTGTTCACACCAGTCAAAACAAAAGACTAACCTTATTTCACACATATCCACTATGCACAAGGATGAGCAAACAATGTTATAAAACTTAAGTTTAGATTAAAGATATATGACCTTAACTTGTTCATTTGAGAACAGAACATATTTAAATCTAAAACATTAAATATCCTAAATTATGTTTTAGTGTTTTTTTATGCTGACAGCTTGTGGAGTAATTTCAGCTTGGGCCACACCTTACAATACTGTGTTTGTAATTTGTTCCTTTCCATAAATAGAAAGTGAACATTCATGTTTTCACATTTTACTTTGTAATATAAGTACATACTTATTTGGTCAAATATACATTGATTTGATTGGAACAATTTACAAGTCCCCAAAATTTGGATACCACTTTATTAAAACCATTTTATTACAATGTAACACTAAAACAATAATCAGTTTGGTCTAATGGCGAACCAACAGTAGAGCATCTTTAGACCAGCTGTATTTTCCTGGTTTAATAGTTTTTATTTCATTAATCATGTACTAATTTCTGATTTTATTTGACATTTGGTATTTTGTTCATCAATTATATCATTATCATATTATCATTATATTGATCAGAGGGCATACCTGTATGCCTCAACACATCGGTTGATAGCTATGTGAACTTTTTAACTTTTCTTTAAAGAAATAATACTTTTTACATCCAAAATATGTTACCTATTTTTCTTAGATCCAGGTAAAAACATGTCACTTCCATTAACATTGATTTATTTTATTTTCAATTAAATATTTGATTTCACTTTGATAATATTTTATCCTTGCTTGTCATAATTATGTCTCTAACTTGATATAGACTCTGCTGAAATCATGTATGAAATATTTAATACAAACTTCACAATATATAGATTTCTGTCAAAATGAACATTCAATTTATTATACAATGCAACCAGCTTAGTAAGGATTGTGGAATTACTAAATGGACTCTAGGTTAGTTGATCATTGAGAATATCTTTAGAAGCTATGGTTAAGAGTTATATTAGTGGAGTATTAATGTAGTAGCAATAAAATTAAATTTAAAAGGAACTAAAACACTACACAAAACTATTATGTGTATATTTCATGAAAGTTAGTACATTTAGAAAACAATAAGAAAATACATTCATATTGCTAAATTGTATATGGAACGCTCAGTAAATATTTTTTAGGAATAAATAATAATAACAATATAAGCCAAGAGGAAGACATTAGCAGATAAAGTTACAAATCTGTACATCTTAGTACATGAACAAATAACAGTGGATGTGGCTAAAACTGTCCCAAACCCCCCTTGGCTACATTTGTGAATATGAACACTGTGGTAAAATGAAGAACACAAGCTAAACTTTACATTCTGGTGAGGGGATCAGAATTCCCATTATAATTGTATGAAAACAATTAGGAACCATTTTGTATAAAACAAAACTTTATTAAAGGACACATTTTAAATATTCTTTCAAAAAAATTTTTTTTTAAATCTATAATGGTTTTTCAGTTTTAAACTAATACTTGAATTAAAATATTTTTAATATCTAACTGACTTACTCTATGGCATTAGAAGCTTGAAAGTTAATTGATACACTTACAAAAGTACACCACCTACCCTATCTCAAGCTAGTCCTTTCCAGTCCACCTCATTACACCCTCTCCCTATCTGGAGCTAGTTCTATCCAGTCCACCCCATTACACCATATACCTATCTTGAGCTAGTCCTATCCAGTCCCTCTCATTACACCCTACCCCTATCTGGAGCTAGTTCTATCCAGTCCACCCCATTACACCATATACCTATCTTGAGCTAGTCCTATCCTGTCCCTCTCATTACAACCTATCCCTATCTTGAGCTAGTTCTATCCAGTCCACCTCATTACAACCTATCCCTATCTTGAGCTAGTTCTATCCAGTCCACCTCATTACAACCTATCCCTATCTTGAGCTAGTTCTATCCAGTCCACCTCATTACACCCTATCCTTATTTAGATCTAGTTCTATCCAGTCCACTAATTACACCCTATCTCTTTCAGGTCCATTCTAATGTTATTCTCCCATTTGCGCTGCATGTTTTTCCCACCATAATCTATAAGACTAAGAATGTCTTGTGATGAGTACAGGGTATATGACTCATCATTATATAACCTCCACTCTCTAGTAGCATCATCATTATATAACCTCCTCCACTCTCCAGTAGCCTCATTCCTTTTTAGATCAAGTATCTTCCTAAGCACCTTTTTTTGAATACCCTACTTTTTTTTTCTTCATGTAGGATAAGAGACCACGTTTCATACCCATAGAGAAAAATGGGTAAAATGATTACTAAGAATAGTCAGAGTTTTACATTCCTTGACAGTAGGTGAGATGTAAACAACTTACTAACCTAGCATACATTTCCTGACTGTATTCTTTTCTTGATTTCTACTCTAATAACATTATTGCCAATTAAAATTGTTCCTAAATATTTATAATCATTAACTCTGTCAAATGATATGTTGTTCTCAGTAATCTCTAAATTATTGTTTTCTATGTGATTATATACTTAGGGCCAGTTTCATAGTTAGACTTAATACGCCTCAAGTGCAGTGCTTGACTAAATACAGGATTACACCTACAAAAACTAGAATGTAATGGGCCAGTTTCGCATTTGAAACTGGCCCATTCCATTTGAGTTTAGGTAGGTGTCGTCTTGTGTTTATTAAAGCACCGCACTTGAGGCGTACTAAGTCTGATTATAAAACTGGCTCTTAGGATTCTTTTCAGTGTTCACTTCTAAATCTATTATCTTACTAAGCTTCTGATAAAATTTCTGCATTTCTTGCAACATCTTTCTTATTATTGCCCAACAATTAGTATGAAAAAAAGGAATAAAATTTTCCTAGTTTATTAAGTAGGAATTTGTTTTTGTTTAGTGATTAAAGTTCTTCTTTAACATAAGCTATATTAGCTATACTATTGAAGGGTCACATATTCTTTATGTTTGTAGATGAGTATTGTGCTTTGTAATTATGTTTTCTGTCAATTGTTTCACTTCCTTCTTGTCTGATCTGTGCACAGTTTATTTATTTAATATACCTGTAAAATTTTCACTAAAACTAGATATTACTATTACTTTACATTACTTTATTAACTTTTGAAAGACTATTAATATCTGTTTAATATCTGTTACAGGTAAAATAAAAAAATTGAAAAGTAACAAGGCAAATGTCAACATGTACTCCTCTTTTCCTTACTTTATTCAAGACATGTTTGAAGGAGAACAAACGAAAATGCCATTGATGACGCCAATGTTTGTGTGCCCAAACTGTGGAAAGTCATACAAACACAATAATACATTGAACAGACATTTAAAATTCGAGTGTGGTAAAGAACCGCAGTTCCGCTGCCCTTATTGTTCACATCGGTCAAAACAAAAAGCTTCCATGACTAAACACATATATACTATACATAAGGATGAGCAAACCATGATATAGAACATCATATATTTATAATTTGTCATGTAAGATGATAAAAATGTTCAAAATAAAAATAATGTATAAAATTATACTGTTTTGCTGGCATTGAAAGCTTGTTAATTGTTACCAACTGAAGGCTTTCTTACAGATTCTATATCAGAAAAAGGTTCCCTCCTATTCACTGTCATATGCAGACAAGGCAGAGGACATACATTTACTCATCATTACTTTGTAATTGAATCAAAATGGGTTTTATTATTGATAATGACTTGTAAACATACTATAGGTACAATATTATTACACAAGGTTCATTCCGGCAACTCTTAACAGGCTGCCACTGCACTATATACATATTATTTATCCCTGTCACCATTTAACCAAGTATAGTAAGTCCTTGATTTACACAAATTCAAGTTACACTGATTCATAGGTACATGAGGTTGCAGTAATTCGACTTATGACCATCAACTTCATACATTTAGCACCACTTTAAACATAATAGTTGGTGTTCCTAGTAAGCTGACATACACCTGATATTGCCATCAATATTTTGTTTTGTTTTTATATTTATATAAATCAAGGATACCGAATGCAATTCCAATTTCTCAAAGTTTTCTTTTCCTAAGTAGAACCCCGTTATCTTTAATTATCGTTTCAAACAAACATATAAGTTATGTCTAAAATACATTGTATTCCATTGCCAATAAACCTATACCGTTTTTAAACTTGCACGGGAACCTTTGGAATGAATTAACCACGCATGTTGAGGACTTACTGAGTTGCCATTTATGTCACTTCAGAGGCAAAAGAAAAGGCCTTTCTTTAACTGTTTTCTTGTAGTGACATACAAAAAATAACATTTTCATTATTTAAATGGAAGGAAAAAATTTAAATGTTTCAGATAGTAAATGTGTTCCTGCTTTTTAGTAGTGGACTTTATGCATGTACAGTTCAATTTTAAAAGGATGGGCCTTCCTTACCTGACATATAGAAGAGTTACAAATATACTTTCTCATATTAATAGGTCAGGTTGTGTTATCTGTAACAAGTTGCTGTCATTTTTGATTGATATTATCAACACCTATAAAATAATATTAGTAAAATACTTACATGTTATTAATTTTGCCCATAAAATAAACTTATGGTATCTAAAGGCCTTGTATATGAAAATCAGACTGTACATGGAAAAATGGCTTTCATACAAATTCATTAACAACATACTCTAGGTCAGAGATTTACATCCTCTAGGTAGTGGCATGAATTTGGTGGTGGTTTGAGAAGACATCTAATCTGATATCTAATATATTAAGAGTTTATCATAACTACAGGTAAAGTTCAAAATTCAAATAGAAACAGAATAGGTTAAAATATGTAGTTCAAATTAATTTTGGCTATCCTACTGCGACTGCATGTTTGCTGACACAATTCACTACACCAGCCTGAGTAACTGCATGTTTGCTGACACAGTTCACTACAACAGCCTCAGTGACTGCATGTTTGCTGACACAGTTCACTACAGCAGCCTCAGTGACTGCATGTTTGCTGACACAGTTCACTACAGCAGTCTCAGTGACTGCTTGTTTGCTGACACAGTTCCCTACAGCTGCCTCAGTGACTGCTTGTTTGCTGATACAATTCACTACACTAGCCTGAGTAACTGCATGTTTGCTGACACAGTTCACTACAGCTGCCTCAGTGACTTCTTGTTTGCTGACACAGTTCACTACAGCTGCCTCAGAGACTTCTTGTTTGCCGACACAGTTCACTACAGCAGCCTCAGTGACTGCTTGTTTGTTGACACAGTTCACTACAGCAGCCTCAGTGACTTCTTGTTTGCTGACACAGTTCACTACAGCTGCCTCAGAGACTACTTGTTTGCTGACACAGTCTGACACAGTTCACTACAGCTGCATCAGTGACTGCTTGTTTGCTGACACAGTCCACTCAGCAGCCTCAGTGACTGCTTGTTTGCTGACACAGTTCACTACAGCAGCCTCAGTGACTGCATGTTTTCTGACACAGTTCACTACAGCTGCCTCAGTGACTGCTTGTTTGCTGACACAGTTCACTACAGCAGCCTCAGTGACTGCATGTTTGCTGACACAGTCCACTCAGCAGCCTCAGTGACTGCTAGTTTTCTGACACAATTCACTACAGCTGCCTCAGTGACTGCTTGTTTGCTGACACAGCTCACTACAGCAGCCTCAGTGACTGCTTGTTTGCTGACACAGTTCACTACAGCAGCCTCAGTGACTGCTCGTTTGCTGACACAGTTCACTACAGCAGCCTCAGTGACTGCTTGTTTGCTGACACAGTTCACTACAGAAGCCTCAGTGACTGCATTGTTTGCTGACACAGTTCATTACAGCAGCCTCAGTGACTGCTTGTTTGCCGACACAGTTCACTACAGCAGCCTCATATTTGGGTAAGTGACATTGGACTAAGATTAATTAGGTAGGGCTAGTTTATAATTGTTAACCATTTCCCTGGCGCTTATATTGAACAGTTTCTCCATTTGCCCAAATGTTCCCTGGTGCAGGCGTGATTCGACATTTCATTGAAAATAAGCTATTGTAATGCCATCTATCAATGAACCACTGTACTTTTATCCCATCTGAATACTTCATATTGAAGCTAATAGATGGAGCTACCAGTTCAATGCAATAATATGACCATGAATAAAGCAATAAATGATTAAATAAATGAATAGCAAATATATTTGTCGGGTAAGAGTATGAGTATAAAAATGTATACCGGGCCTATGCAGATAGCTGTGCGACATACATACCAGGGAATGGATTAACATATAATGATGAAAAGTAACCATAATCAGCTTGTACTAGATAGGACATTCATTTTCAATTTATGAAATGATCTAGAGTGCATGCAATTTTTGCCCAGTTTGTGGAATGGTCAATAAAAAGGTCAGTTCATGGAATAGACAGAAATCTGCCCAATTTTTGAAATCACTTACTGACAATTACGAACATTTATTGAGACAAGTGTTTGCCTGTGTTCCTGTGTCTTATACAACCATGAATTTGGTATTCCTAATAATTCCTGCCATATTAAAATCCTATCTACTTCTGGAGCATTACTCATCTTATCTGGTTAGAAGAGAGAATTAGTAAATGTTTACACATTTTTTTCTCTGGGTGGTTTTTTTTCAGATATGATATATATTTGAGTGCTCTATTTTCAGATACATTGTTACAAATGCACTATATCTTCTGAAATGAGCAAGAGCATGTAGCTACTTTCACTGATCTGTCTCGGTCTCATTTATGGCTCTGACAAATATGAAAGTGGCCGGGGTATGAACAATACTGGTGATAGATAATATTTCATATACAGCCAGTCCCTGTGATGAATGGAGTGAGGGTGTCGCTTGAAGTGTCGGTTGGTGTATTAGTTTCGGTGGGCTAGCCAGACTGATGTGCAATATTACCTTATGTCTCGGTGAGGAAAGCAACGGGCAATTACCTCACTCCTCATTTCCCTTGCACACCTCTACAGTGTAGGTTTTACAGCTGATGGTGGAACTGTTGAGGATCCAACTAACCTTCGGGTTGAATACTCTACACACATACTCCATTTAAAACAGTTGCAGCAGTTTTAATGTTTTAATCGTTGTATTTGATTGGAAACTATGCTCTTAATTATTATTTACATTTGTTTTATATTATATTCAAGCTTTAGCTTGATAATCAATATTTTAATGGTAATATTGATTATATAACTTTAATTCATGTCTGATTAAGAAATTAGTTTAATTATTAGGCCATAATACTTATACTATTAAATATTTGGTATGTGCTACCTTTATTTCCCATTTTTGTTTAGCTTAGTAAGAACAAGTTTGGTTTTCATTTCCCTTGGATATCTTAGTAAGTTAATTAAATAAGACAAATTAATTGTATTTACTATTTTGTGTTTTTGCAAAGTAGATAAAGGAAAATTGATAAGTATAAAGTAAAGGCCATAAAATATAACACTTCATATTCTGTCTACCCCTTGACTTAGTGTTGACACAAATTATCCATCGGTAACTAATGGATATGATGGGATTGAAAGGTTGGTGGGGATTAGGATAGTTTGTGTCTGATGTATGGGGGAGTTTTACCTAATAATCAAGAATATGAGGGTCCGTGTTTGGGAACACTCCTGGTGTTGGTATAACTTGCTATTGTGTATGTGTATTGTGTTTGTGTAGCTAGGCAGGTCTTGAGGGAAAGGATGGATGGACCTAGTTAGAAATAGACAGAGCAAAGTGTCGTTACTTAGTGCTCAGTTTCATGTTCCAAATTCCCTCTTCCAGTCTATTGGGTGAATAGTAGCTCTAATGGTGACAATATCACGTTAGGTAATCACATAATGGAGTAATAACCTTGTTAGTTGAGCTAGAAGTCTGCTTTGTAGTAGTTTTACACAGGAGCAACAAGTGAGTTGATAAAAGGTGTTTTTATAATACTGGCAGACCTGAGGGGCTCTAGGTCAGTGGGGCAGCAGTTGTGGGACATACAAGGTCCTTCGGTTCTATATGATAGTGGTAAACAACTTCCCTGTCGTGAAATTAATCCATAACTTTACATTACTTTATAGTGATTTAATTCTAATATCACTTTGAACTACTTGTTACAGGTAAAAGAAAAATGATGAAAGGTAATGAAGAACTAAATATCAGCTTGCATAATTCATTTCCAGACTTTGTTCAAGACATATTTGTTGAAAAACAAATTAAAACGTCACAGGGGACAGAAATATTCTTCTGTGCAAAATGTGGAAAGTCATACCAATACAAGTCTAATCTAACCCGACATTTGAAATTTGAGTGCGGTAAAGAACCACAATTTCACTGTCCATATTGCCCACATCGGTCAAAATACAAAGATTTTATGACCAAGCACATATATTCAATACATAAGTGCATATAAACAAAATGTTAAAGGTTTATTATGATAAAATAATTTATTTGGAAAGTTACTGGAATAGCACTTGAGAAACTTGTATTTTACAAACTAAAAGCTGACATTCAAACATTACTTTATGGTCCAAGCAATTTGAATGGTTGATTGAATAAATATTGAGTTGTAACAGTGTCTGTGAATGAGACCAGTATTGTTAAGATAACATTCCAGAAATCACCATTATTACTTATTATGTCTATGCTACTATGAATATCATGTTTACCTCACCTCATTTTCATTTTACCACACTATTATATTTATTAAGCTTGTGTCTGTATTCACATTATACATGTATTGTAAAACATTCATTCAAATTCTTAAAAATGTATAAGTGCATTGCATTGCTTTATAGTCTTGTTAGAAAAAACGTGTAAAAATGTACAGAACATCATGTTAATTCATGTTCTAGTGACCTATGTATTTGAACAGTTTTCCAACACTTTCAAAGTATATTTATGTTTCCATTACATATGTGTATCAGTAATAGCATAATATTTTAGGTTTGTGTTTACTTTAAATTCAAAATTACTAGTGGCCTATTTTAAGATATTTTAATGTTAAATGTTGGTAATAAAAACTTAATTGGTGTAACTATATTTAATAGACTCTCTGTTGCAATTACAAATAAGTATCTTATTCCCATGCTTGCATGCCTGTTTCACTGACCGTTTCACAATAAAATCACCTCCTCTAACGATTTGATAGTACCAACCGTTCATTATTATCTCTTGACAGTTTTAGATGAATGTTAGTTAATACACTACATATTATTTTTCCTTTGTTTGGAAAAACAAAAATCTATATTTTTTAACAATATTACCTACTTTTTTGTTGCTCAACAAAAAACACATTTATAAAGTAAAATATACAAATCATATTTAAACACAATACACTTAGATCTAGTATTTGTAGTTTGTTAGCAAAAATATCGATTCCAAGTATGAAACGCTTCACACAGCCCATTTTAAATTACTTTTAATCTGATAATGAAATAGATGAAATCTCTTTGTTATTAATAGTTGAAAACACTTTGTCCACAATGGATATATTAGTGTAAGATCCTCTTTAGGGTTAGAATTCCACATAAACCTTCACTCTCGCTGGCTTAGATTCAGTCCTACTCAGTTTCCCAATAATGACTCTAGCGATGTTGGGGGACATAATAATATCTCTGATGGCTCCTGCGGGTCTTTTTCTGAATGTACTGACCTTCCTCTTTCTGGGATGTTAATAATAATGCTTAGCACCGCGTCTTACTACTCGTTCGGGTTATACGCTTAAGTACTAATTACACTAATGCGTTAGGAATTGGGAAGGTTAAATTTAGAGGAAGTGAACCCTCATTTGCGTGGAGGGAGAGTGGAAAACCATTTAGGAAAAACCACCCTCAGTTCACCCAACAGAGATTCGAACCTCGATCTCTCCGTCCTCGGCAGTCGAGCTCAACATGACCGGTGCGTTAAGGTGGGGTGCTAGTGAGCGCCAGTTTAGTACATTAATTTTGCAGTTTTTATAGCATAAACATTTTTTGGCAAAAATAAATAAAATATTTCTTCTATAGAAACATAGAGTTTAGCTTTCTGCACATGCTAATCTTAAGAGTTCTTGAATATCTCTCATGAGCATAGCGGCATTTGGTGACAAACTTTTTAAATGCAGATAAAAAGTTGTCACTAAATTCCAGGACACCCTTGACAGATATTAAAGAACTGTTGAGATTAGCATGTGAGTAAAACTAAACTCTTTGTTTCTATAGAAAAAATATTTGATTTATTTTGGCCAAATAAATGTTTATGCTATAAAAACTTTGAAAATACTGCCCTAAACTCACGCTCACTAGCACCCCATCTTAACTAACTACGCCACCGAGGCGGGTCCTCTGGGATGTTATTTATTGATACTCTTTATTGTGGTTGTAATGATGTGTTTAACTATTCCTTCAAAATCTTCACTGAACATCTTTGATAAGTTTTGACTATTTTAAAGTGATTTTCCTCTTTGCACATATGGTTTGAAAAAAATTAGATTTGCAGCAAAACTTTTACCCTCTCAAGTTTTAATCACTACTGATTTACCCTCCTTGTGTATAACCTTCATTGATATTGTATTGCAATATGTGGAGAGTGTATTCTACCATCTCAATTCCTTTCTATTTTACATGTAATTTTCAATCAACATATTCCTTTTCTTCTCTCTCAATCCTGGACTTATTCATCCTGAAATCCCCTTGAGTGTAAAAAAATAAGATCCGGCCATGTTGTTCTTACATTTCTGCCATGGGTCAGTTCTGCTGGAGTTATTCCAGTCACTCCATGTGAGGATAGTTCTGCTGGAGCTATTCCGGTCACTCTGTGTGGGGTCAGTTCTACTGGAGTTATTCTGGTCACTCTATGTGGGGTCAGTCTGGAGTTATTCTGGTCACTCTATGTGGGGTCAGTCTGGAGTTATTCTGGTCAATCTATTTGGGGTCAGTTCTGCTGGAGTTATTCTGGTCCCTCCATGTTGTAGTGTATAGTATGCTAACAGGTGACTGTTCAACTCTTATTTCAAGGATGTTCTTATTTTTAAGCAATGCAAAGTTTTTGAAAGATCCACCTGTGATGTCTTTCCACCTCCCTCTTTGCCTGAAGCCAAAGGGGACTTGTATGATAGGGTTGGATACTCATACCCAATAATAAGGTAAATTCTTCTCAATAAAGAGAATTCCATTATCACCTGTAAACTTCTTCAGGAAACAGTATCTAAGGAACATTGAATGCAATTTTCCAGCTAGCCTTTCTGCACTAATCGTCTTCATTATTTCCACTTCAAAAAACTGACTATTAATCTATGACTTCAAGAAGATTTTTTCCAGTTGATAATGGGCCAAGAAAATCTCCAACAACATCCTATGATTTCGAAGGTATGTATTGGTATTGACAAATCTGGTGAAGTGCTCTTTTTTGAAGAATTTTAGGTAATACAATTCGAGTTCCTCATAATAACATGGGTTCTACAAATACGTTGGTCATCTTGTATCAGTTCATATTTTCTTTGATATCTAATTCACAAATTATCCTGAATACTCTTAGTTGTTGGTTTAATATCGTCATCACTCTCTTTTAAACCTCCCTTAGTGGCATTGTCATTGGGATGTCAGATTTTTGTTTATCTTCGAACCACCATCTCTGTTTCATCTTCACTCCTTTCTCTTTTCCTGTTTACATCCAGAAGTCTTGATAGTGGATCTGCTACATTGGTTTTCCTGGGTTTGTAAATAATGTTAGGTCAACACCCAGCGTTTCTGTCTTGCGCTTGACCTGGATTTGCTTCTAAATATCATCTCTAGAGATTCATGATCAGATATCAATTCAAATTATTTTACAAGCACAGAATTGTTGCTCACACCATATCCAGGTCTTCATTCTCAGTTTGTGAGTTTCTACATCCATTAGCGTTTGGCTTGATTATCTGGCAACCCTGGAACCTTCTCTCGGCATCTGAAGTAGCACAACACCTAAGCCCACTGGCTTGGCATCAATTATTTTGGTCTAAGAATTTTAAATAATTCTTTCCTTTAACTTTTCAAAAGATTCCTGCTCTGTGGGCCCCTGTTTGAGCTTTGAACCTTTTCTTGTTAGTATTTTTACTGGTTCATTCATTGTTACATATTTTAGAAAGAATCTGGCTGCGAAATTAACTAGTTCAAGAAAACTTTATACATCTGACTATTTTATGGTGCTCTGAATTCTTGCACTGTTTGTTGGCTACTCTAAGCTGCCTCTTGATATGTGATGCCCAAGAAACACTATCTCCATCTTTCCAAACTCACACATTAGATCTAGCTCTAACTGCTGTACTCTTTCCATAATCCACAGTAAACGCCTGTCATTATCACGCTGAGATTTTCCACTAATATGGTTATCATCCATGTAGTTACAAATACCTTGTAATACCTGTCTGAGAACCCAGTTAAACATTTCAGTTGCACACAGTACTCCAAAGAATAAACGTTTATTTCCAAATAAACCCAGCCTGTAACAGAATGTTGTAATGCTCCGTGTTTCTTCATCCATTCTAGTTTGATGATATCTCCAACATATATCAATCTTGCTAAACACTTGGCTAACATTTCAGTTCTGTAGTAGCTTATCGATTATTGGAAGTGGGTCAATGCCCTGCTTGGCTCCTCCTCACGAAAACACAAGGCCTCCACTCACTTGATTTATTTGGCCCCACCCTAATAGGTGAAACCCAAGGAGTTGGACTGTCAACTTTTATTATATCCATTTCCAATAACTGTGTAATTAGCTGCTCTTCCACTGCATGAAGGTAATAGGATTGGTTCTTTATTGCTTGAGCCACTGGTCGCACCTCTTGGTTGATTGAAATTTGCAAAAATTGTGAAATAGAAGTATACATTTATAGATTATTAACAAAATATAAGTTTCAAAGAACTTGGCTTCCCTCTCTTAAATTAGACAATTTAGTTTTTAAATTGCTTTATCTCGAGTAACTGAAGAATTTAATATTTTTAATACAATTTAAAAAGGCCAATAATTTGAGAACCACAATTGTGTTTATGTTTTACAGTACAATATATAAAAATTAATGTCTCGAAAGGGGAGGGCGGCACTTTCATCCTTTGTCTAGAGCAGCAAAAGGACATGAGCCGGCCCTGGAAACAGCTTTGTCATTTTCTTGTTTTCATGTGGTCAATATTCCCTCAAATATATGATAAATTTTGCAATGCTGATTTGTGGATGTTGCCAGTAGCATCTTACTCCTCCGGCTCACCATATTCCGACATAACTGAAAGTGAGGAGTTTTATCAACAGTTAAATGAGGGAGAACAGATGTAATAAATATGTTCTCCTTAAAACCTGCAGTTCCCTCATAGTTGATATTCAGTGTAGGGGAGCCAGATTTGATCTCAGGTGGTGCCTGAAAGGTTAGTATTTGTGTACGGTTTGTCCCATCACTTGGGTATTAGAATTCCTGATGTTGAATGATAACTGTTCCTGTTGTAAAGTTAATGTATAATCAGTGTATTAATATAACATTGTGTCTTCAACACACTTATTCAATATCTTGTTAAAATTTCAACAATATTGATAAATTTAACTAATAATGACATAATTTTTCAATGTTTTACTAAGGATTTGAGATGGAAGCTACTAGATTTATTTTAAAGGTAGCTTAAATGTTTCCAAATACTACTTCGACAGTTCGAATGTTGGTCATGTTGAATGTAATTGGTCCCAACGTGAAGTAAAATCAGGTGGTATACAAGGGGCCATCCATAAATGAAGTCCCAGGTGTTAATAACCATTAGCGAGTTTTAAGAACCTTAGGATCAATAATAAACTTTAATATTGGAATGATTACTACTATAAAAGCGCTTGTTTAATATCCCTATTTTCATATTGTGTTAAGACTGAGTATTAATTAAAATAAATATTAAAGCTTCAAGCTGGGGTTGCACCCCTCAAATTTGCCTAATGCTGCCAATATTAACCAATATAAATGGTTAAGATCAATCAGGTATAATTATAAATGTTTATTATTAAAAATGTCACTTTTGCTTTATTTTTATGAAAATATAAATACATAGATATTAGAGTGAAAAAGTGTGTTAAGTAATATTGTTTCCAAAAAGTTATTTTAGCAGCAATAATAATGTAAGGCACACAAAGCTAAATAAAATAAATCTATGCCATAAATTGAATAAGTTGTGAGTTTAGGTAGCAAAATAATAATTATTAAAACGATAATGCAAAAGTAGAACAGCCATTTTAATAAAGGTTTTTAAAATGCTTATTCCAATTAAAATATTAATTCAAGTTTTCATTATTTAAAGATTGTATTTAATTGGACATTATTCTAGACTTTATTTCTACTAGTGTATTTCATTTGATTATTTTAAACTTTTGTTATATATTGGCACTAAACTTTTCCTTGATAATTAATAAGTATAATAGTAGTATTGATATTATAATTCAAATTAATGTCTTATGAGAACTTAAATTATCAAGCTATAATAATTCCAATTTTAAATGTTTGGTTTGTGTTACCCTTTCCCCCATTTTTGATTAACTTAATAAACAGATAAATTGCTATTAGCTATACCGGATATCTTGGTGAGTCAATAAATAAAATAAATAAATTGTATTTACCTGTTTGTGTTTTTGTTAAATAAGAAAAGGTAAATCAATAAATATAAAGTAAAGACAAAAAAATGTGAAAATTGATATTTTGTCTACCCTTCATTTAGTGTTGACACCTGATGTTCATGGGTTCAAACCCAGCTGGTGTCATCGGATTCTTCTTGAGTGATAAAAATCTGTAGCACAACTTCCTTTAGAGGAGAAGTAAAGCCGTTGGTCTCATATCGATTGTGGACGTGTAAAAGAACTCTGGAACTTATGTGAAAATACCTTTCCCGGCAAAATTGTTAGGCCCTTTTGCTATCACTCATAGAAACTCCCGCGTACTGACACAAATGATCCAGTAACTAATGGATAGGATTGGATTGAAAGGTTGGATGGGATTAGGATAGTTTGTGTCTGATGTATGGGGGAGTTTTACCTAATAATCAAGAATATGAGGGTCCGTGTTTGGGAACACTCCTGGTGTTGGTATAACTTGCTATTGTGTATGTGTATTGTGTTTGTGTAGCTAGGCAGGTCTTGAGGGAAAGGATGGATGGACCTAGTTAGAAATAGACAGAGCAAAGTGTCGTTACTTAGTGCTCAGTTTCATGTTCCAAATTCCCTCTTCCAGTCTATTGGGTGAATAGTAGCTCTAATGGTGACAATATCACGTTAGGTAATCACATAATGGAGTAATAACCTTGTTAGTTGAGCTAGAAGTCTCTTTGTAGTAGTTTTACACAGGAGCAACAAGTGAGTTGATAAAAGGTGTTTTTATAATACTGGCAGACCTGAGGGGCTCTAGGTCAGTGGGGCAGCAGTTGTGGGACATACAAAGTCCCTCGGTTCTATATGATAGTGGTAAACAACTTCCCTGTCGTGAAATTAATCCATAACTTTACATTACTTTATAGTGATTTAATTCTAATATCACTTTGAACTACTTGTTACAGGTAAAAGAAAAATGATGAAAAGTAATGAAGAACTCAATGTCAACATGCACGGGTCATTTCCAGACTTTGTTCAAGACATATTTGTTGAAAATCAAATGCAATCACCACAGATGACAGCAATGTTCTTCTGTCCAAACTGTGGAAAGTCATACCAATACAAGTCTAATCTAAACCGACATGTTAATTTCGAGTGTGGTAAAGAACCGCAGTTTCTCTGTCCTTATTGCCCACATCGGTCAAAACAAAAGACTTCAATGACCAAACACATCTATTGTGTACATAAGAATCAGCAAGCTTTAATGTAGAGCATAATTGAAGAGATTGATTATTTTTACACACACAAATATAATGTGTTCGTTTGAGGACATTAAGTGTACATAAGCAAGGGATATGAAGCTACGACAGGCCTAGATAGCCAGTAGTAGAAAATATATTACTTGAATAAAAAACTGACCCAGGCCACAGACTGGAAACAGTAAAAAAAGTAAACTAGATACAAGTAAAATATTAAATATCTATTTTTATAATTTATTGCTAATTTGCCATTAAAAGTATGGAATACCATTAGTTGTCTCTGTTGAAAGATATATTTTCCAATCCTAAAAATTGACATTCACTTATTACTTTATATTTTAAGAAATTTGTATTATTGATTGTAGGTCTAATGAGAGACTTGACACAGTATATTATTAGTTTGTCAATATCAGGTTCAATTTTGGAAACGAAAATTCGCAAGTTTCCTTTCAATTGTTCATCAATCAGGTGGAAATGACTCCTTGTTTGACCTGTTCCATAAAAAATATGACTTCACATAAGTAGGTATGTAGCACTATCTACAATGGCTACAAACAATTGCTCAACTTACCTAGCCGCCACTCAGTGGCGCAGGAACGTTTTTATTTGGGGTGGGGGGTGGGGGGAGTAAAAATAATAATGTGCTTTTATAAGGGATAACATTTTTGAGATTAAAAAAGACCAGGGAAATGTAATACAGCTGTCCCTCACACTACGCGAGTGATTGGTTCTGATAAATAATCGCGTAACATGAAAACGCAAGTGAATTGATTTCAACCTGGGTGAAATAGGGATTACTCCAAAGGAAAAAAGTAAATAAAAACATAAAACTTGTAAATTAATACAATTTTTATTAATTTACCTAACTTGTACAATGCTTTAGGTAGCCTAAACCAATTGTCAATCTTCAATCCCCTGAAATTTGTAAACAAACACAATTTTTAATTAATTCATCTAATTCATACAATGCTACAGGTACACCTACTGTTAATCTTCAATCGCATGATAAATTAACTGGATTTGGCAAA
>CABFWB010002332.1:0-14944 GCA_902151455.1 Timema bartmani
TTAGATCCATTAGGGAATAACTTAAGGCTCATCAGACCTTTTGAAAAAAAGTGTTCGACCGTTTTTCTGCATATTTGTTATTTTTAATTCAATTTTTGATGTAACCTTTACAGATATAAAATATTTATTTTTATACATTACCTAAGCAGAGTTTATTTTTACTTAAAGAACTCAATAGTAATTTCCGGACTGAAACTTATGTAGGGATAGAACCCTCGAGTTATTAAGGAGATTCGAGATTCGAAGATTCGAGAAAATATCAGATTCAAGATTCGAAAAAAATAAAAATTCATTATTTCCAAAATGTTTAATAATTGTAATTTGTTTTCGAGCTTTAATACTGCTTAATGGTTGTTGAGAACCAACATAATTAGAGGATAACTTAACAACCAGCCCCCAGACCAGTAGTTTATCACTTGACTCATTATATGAATGTTAACATTTAATTAATATTTATATTTTATTTTATTCTGTTATGTTCCCATTTCCTCTTGTGTTCATTCTATTTTACAAGATTCGGATTACTGGACCTCTGTCAGCCATGTGCGGACTGTAATGCTTCATATTTAATTTTACCAGTGCTTTAACCTAACATTTTGTAAACTTTGGCGCGTTTTAAACGTAAGCCACTATACTATATTATATAGCTAGCAATATTGTTTATAGAGACTGTTTCGGGGGATTATTTACATTTAAAGCATGTTTGTGAGCTTTGGGAAAGTTAATGGCCTTTTAAAACAAAATCTTGATAAACAATAACATCCCGTTAAATGGTAAGTTAATGTTCGGGGCTTTGGTTGGTACTTCAATTATATTGGGTTAAACCCCCGATAAAATGTATTTCCTACATAAAGTGACACCTCGACTACAACTGCCCCATTTAACAGAACTTCCGTTGTTGCCCCATTTTACTGGAAGAGGATCATCTCACTATGGAAACTGTTCTACTCAAGCATATTTGGACCAAGGAAACAGCCTTGTAATGTCTGATTGGCCTGTGACAGCCGGACGTACTGAGTTTAGAAATATATATACCACATCCCCTTCACGCAAATGCGGGTGCAATCTCACTCAATTTCAATTCTAATGTAAATAGTGGGCAGCCTGTATTGGTTGTAGGACACAGTGCACGAAATAAAAAAATCCTAGCTATACATTGCTGAGCCTCTGGTTTTGGTTTAAGTTAGTTTGTAAGTCTACATATTTGTGTGTGTTTGTCCTGTCACTCAGATATTACAATTTCTGTTGCTAGTATTGGATGTTAAGTGTTGTTGTCCTAGGTTAAGTTAGTGTATCTAAGCTATGAACTGATATGGCTTGTGTTTAGACGTTAACAGTAAACGAATAACAAAAAACAATCTCATAGAAGGTGAGCAAAGCCTTAATTCACTTAAACACACACGTAGACCACAAATATGAGAGGAAAAGTGACGTATGTAATAGAGTTCCAAATAATCCATATAGTGAAGCGTTTCTTAACCTAAAGTAAGTCTCATATCCACACACTATCGATACAACAAACCTTTATAGAGTATTTAGTTTTGAAACGATGTTTTGAATGTATAAAAAAGAGCGCCCTCTGTGAAAGATTTTAAGATATATTCTCCCGGAGTCGAACTGAATCATGTTCCTCCCTTGCACGAAGCACCCTTGGCTATATCGAGGGTGCGAGATCAAATAATAACAGTTGTTGTTTTTACCAAGGACATTCAAGAAGCCATTTGTAGTCGTATCGTAGCATCATTTCAACGAACAATGTTTTATTCAGACCACACCTCAAACGTGTCTAGAGAACGTTTAATTTTTTATAGTCTTAAAGAAGCTATTGTTTTTGTTTGAATAGTTACATTATTAATACTCCGGCGTTAGTGAAAAAACTGAAACGTTAAAAACATTCAGCTCGTAATATTCGAAGAATATACCTACGTCATATTTTGTGTTTTCCACGTCAATCTTCCTGTTATTAAAACAAGTGTTTTGTTATCTGCTGCTTTATATTGTGTAATATCCTATTTGAAGACACATTTTTTGAGAATTTCTCCTAGTTTTTAAATACTGCTGAACATATTTAAATGTGTGTATTCAAATTTAGTTAGGTTAATTTAGAAGATAATAAAACAGCAATAATGTTCTAATTAGAGGTGATCAAAAAACAGCGTTGATAAATACATACTATAATATTTTATAAATAAACGGTACCAGTTTATTTATTCAACAGAGTTGATAAATCAAAGTTGGGACGGAATTAACAAGCTGTGCTGGTAAAAACATATAAATACAATTTAACTAAATTGTACGTTTAAAAAAAATCATTTTTGTGTTTAAAATTAGAACTAATTTTGGTAAACTTTGGAGATGTTTAAACTCAGTATAACATGGGTGATGTAATATCTATACATCTTATAATACAAATCTAAGGTCTGGCTGTACATTCGATTGTCTGTTTGACTGTGTGTCTGTTTTCGGTAAACTCAAGAAGTATTCATCGGATCGAGACTTTCTCTGTTGTATTCTTTATTTGTCAGGGAAATCTGGTAAACTATGTAACATCTCGATCGCCATATCATCAGTGAATGAAGTAGTGCTGATAAGACCTGGTGTAAGCAGTAAATATACGTTGCGGCTGGTGTTGTTGGTATGGGTGCATAAGTCGGCACGTGATTTGATCTGGGGTGTGGGGAGAGGGGTTCGTGTTTCTTCGATAATCTTCATACGCACATAAAACACAGCTCTCGATTATGTTTCGTTCTTTTCTAGCATTTGAAGATTTCGAATGTATTAATGCATCGTTTAATGCGAGTGAAGCCGCGGGCAAATGCTAGTTTTAATATTTGCTTTGTTGGCCCGTAAAACCAGGAGATTAAAAAGTATTTACTCTTAATAGCTTAGCAAAATCCATGACAGACATTTAACGGAAATATAATAAGTCTAATAGCTATTGTGTGAAGTTACACGTCCTCCACAAGAATGATTGTAAATGACCAAACTTGGAGCAGTTCCTATGTTTGACCAGTCCTCCACAAGAATGACTGTAAATGACCAAACTTGGGGCAGTTCCTATGTTTGACCAGTACCTCCACAAGAATGACTGTAAATGACCAAACTTGGAGCAGTTCCTATTTTTGACCAGTCCTCCACAAGAATGATTGTAAATGACCAAACTTGGGGCAGTTCCTATGTTTGACCAGTCCTCCACAAGAATGACTGTAAATGACCAAACTTGGAGCAGTTCCTATGTTTGACCAATTGTCGATCCAACGAGTCTTGCTTCAAACCAATGTAACACGCAATAAGACAAACTTGATCCAGAAACTTCACTCAGGAACAACTTCTTTATGACGGATATCTTCACAGAGAAGAACTATCTCTATTTCAGGCGATGTTTAGTGGTCCTTGGGATAGATTGAAGTGTCAGTGGTGGCTCTCGGAGTGTGTCAAGGGTTGGAGGGGCGATGCTGGTATACTGTTCCCTCCCTCTCATGTATCAGTCAAGCCGGAGGTCACAGTTCACAAGAACTCTGGGACACAGCCGCTAATTCTATCCTCAGTTGTACTCGTTGAGGATCAATTTAATCTGAGATCGTGGTTCGAGTCTTATGACCCGACTTTGCTTTGTTTCAGATGCGCATGGGCATACTCCTGCTGCTGTGCGTTGTTCATATGACGTCATTGTCCAGGACCTATCCGGGACGTCATCAACAGAACTTGGTGAAGTGTGTGGTATTAATCTGTAGGAAATATGTTAGACACAAACTGACATTGGTGACGTCAGCCAGGAACCTTACCCTCTGTCCCAGAGAACACGTGAACCTGGATATCTACAAGAACAACAACTTCGAGGATGTACTCGACGCGATCCTCAGAGACTTGGAGTCTCACATGGACTGGCCCCTTGTGGTCTCCGTGGGGGGAAGGACAAAGGATCAACTCACAGACGGGGGGTACCTCATGTTGGTACCTTGGAGTGGCAAGAAGCAGCTCACTACTGACGCCCTGCACGCGCAGCTTGATGAGCTAAGCAGGAGCCCTTCTTGGAACGCCCGATCTCGCTTCTTGATCACCGTTCCATGGTGTGACCCATCGGACAAGATTGCCCTGGTGAACGCTTTGCTGGGGCAGCTTTGGGAGTTCAACATCCTGAATGCGATGGTCCTGTTGTCCTTCGTAACTGTCCTTGAAGGTTCTGTCCCTATGACCACGATAGAGACTTACACTTGGTTCCCGAATCACAAGGCTGGGGACTGCGAGGCTGACGTGAGAGACGTCATCAGACTAGAGTCCTGGTCACTGGAGGATCACGACGAACTCGAGGTAGCCCATGAAATGTTCCCATCAAAGACTCCTCGAAACTTCAACGGGTGTCCAATCCGAGTGACTAGTTTCCGCTATGAGCCCTTCTGGATGTCGACGGTCGACGGACAATATGACAGCGGTATAGAGTTCCTGTTAATGAAGGTCCTGTCGGAAAAGAACAACCTCTCAACGACCTTCCTCCCTCCACCTCCTAAAAGTGAGGGTTGGGGTCGCCACTACCCAAACGGTACCTGGACTGGGCTAGTGGGTAACGTGATATATGAGCGCGCGGACGTGGCCATCGCCGGACTCATGGCGACGACTGAAAGAGCGTCTGTCATGGATATGTCCTACGTCTACCACACGGACTCGGTGGTGTGGGCTGTCCCCAGAGCAAGACCCATACCGAAATGGCAATCCTTGTCCAGGATCTTCTCCCCCATCACCTGGTCACTCATCCTCGTGATCTACCTGGTCTCCTCTCTGGTCCTGTGGGGACTGGCGGTACGACTACCCGGAGAGTCCCTCGGTCCGTTGGAGTGTTTCTTGAGTCTGTGGTCCACCATGATGATGGTGTCCCTCGTTCACGTGCCAAGGAACAGCGCCCTGCGTATGTTCTTCTTGCTGTGCATCGTCTACTGTCTCATACTGCAGATAGCCTACCAATCTCTTCTGGTGAGCAGCCTGACCAACCCCGGATACCAGACACAAATAAAGGACGTGGACGGTCTCTTGGAGTCGGGGATGAGGTACGGCTTTCATCCTACTACCGTTCGTTTCTTCCACGAGGGCTTTGACCGATACTGGAGGACGTTCCTGAGCCACGGCACCTTCTGTGCAGACATGCTGGTCTGTCTGAACAGGACAGCCTATAAAGGGGACTTCGCCATGGCCCTCGCAGAGCGGTTCTTAGATTTTCAGATCAGCGACAAGTACGTCGACGACGAAGGTAAGCCTTTGGTGACCAAGTTCGCCAAGAGAGAGGTGACCTTTAACGTGGCGATGTACCTGAGACGTTGGAGCCCGTTTTATGTGAGGTTCAACGAGCAGATCGGGCGGCTGGTTCGGGCGGGACTCCTGGATAAGTGGGAGAAGGACATACAAGTAATTTACAGGCTGAGAGCTGCTATGAATATCCTTGCCAGGACGTCAAGTTATCCTGTGCATGTCCTCACTGTGACACACTTGCAAGGAGCCTTCGGTATCCTCGTCGTTGGGCTGACTGTTGATATACTGGTGCTCTTGTGCGAGTTGATGAGGTTCCGTGTTGATGTGATCAACTGATAGCGGAAACAAAACATAAAGTGAAATATTATGTAATCATTACCACTAACAAACTACATTTTGTTATTCTAGTACGAGTATACTTCGTAGACATATATCCTACTATTAACGCCGTGACATAGATTTGATACTACATTTGATACAGTTGTGTGTTGTGGGGTGTATTATTGTCAAACACAGGAAACAAAGAATATCTTTATATAAACTATTGACATTTTTTTATATAGTTCGTACAGAAAAGAGAATCTAAAAAAGGGCCGGTATTCGTTTCATTGACAATGGCTAAACAAAGTTTACCACAGACTTTCTTAAATTTAATTTACTATAGTACCATAGCTTATATTATATGTGGTGTGTTAGGAGTCCGTCATTTTTAGATGAATGAATGTTCGGTGTTTTAATTGCCATATATTGGTCGTGTGCTAGACTAATAGTTAAAAGTTTGTTATTTATTCTCCCTCTAGGTCTAGCAGACGATTGGCCAAGTGGACGGTCTTTGACGTATATTCTCTAAAGCTATGGGATAAACTTAAAAAAATTTGTGGTTATAATGCAGGATTTTCATTAGGGTTGTAGAATATTACAGTCTTAATTTGTGGGTTGACTCAAGTAGGAACCCAAGTCTTTAAGATAAGTTTTACGATGTTTGGCACAAATACCCTTAACTTATTCTTACTTACTCTATGGCATTAGGAACCTGAAAGTTCATTGTCACACTTACAAAAGTACGCCACCTATCCCTACCTTGAGATAGTTATATCCAGTCCACCTCATTATACCCTATCCCAAGCTAATTCTATCCAGTCCACCTCATTACGCCGTATTTATTTCAGGTCCATTCTAATGTAATCCTCCCATCTGCGTAGGTCCTCCCAATGGTCTCTTCCCATTGGGTTTGCCAGTCAGTACCCTGAACAAGGTTCTAGAATCGCCCATTCACGCTGTATGTTCTGTCCACTGTAATCTATGAAACTTGATTTTCCTAACAATGTCTTGTAATGAGTACAGGTTATGTAACTCATCATTATGTAACCTCCACTCCCTAGAAGCCTCATTCCTTTTTGGGCTAACTATCTTTCTAAGCACCTTTTTTTCGAACACCCTATATTTGTTTTCGTAATATAATGTAAGAGGCCACGTTTCACAACCATAGAGAACAGCTTGTAAAATTATTGTTTTGTATATTCTTAGCTTTACATTCCTTTAAACAAGACGAGTTTTAAGCAACTTACTGGCCGAGTCATAGCATGTATTTCCTGACAGTACTCTTTTCCCAATTTCCAATCAAATATTGTCATTGCTAATTAAAACTGTTCTTAAATATCACCCACCTCGATGGCGTAGTTAGATAACGCGCTAGTTTCATGTTGAGCTAGACTTCTGAGTGCGGGGAGATCGAGGTTCGAATCTCTCTGGGGTGAGCTGAGGGTGGTTTTCTCTAAATGGTTTTCCATTCTCCCTCCACGCAAATTCGGGCTCACTTCTACTACATTCAACCTTCCCTATTCCTAACACAATAGCTTAATTAGTACGAAAGCGTACAACCCAAACGGGTAGTAAGACGTGGTATTAACAATAAAAAATAAATCATAAATATTAAAACTCATTAACCCTCTCAAATGATATGTTTTTTGCTGTAATATTTAAATTATCGTCCTCAATCTGTGTTCTATGTGTTATCATATGCTTAGTCTTTTCAGCGTTCACTTATAAAACTATTTTCTTACCAACCTCTCATAAAATATCAACATTTCTTTCAACAACTTCCTTACTATTACCCAACAAAACTAAATCATCCACGTACGCTAATATCTTCATTGAACCGTTTAATGGAAACCCTTCCCTACCTGCCTACATTACCCTAACAGCACACTCAGGCTAGATTAGTAATGGGGAAAGTGGATTTCCTTGTTTCAACCCATTATGTATTTTGAAAGTGTCCGATAAGTGGCATCCAACCTGTAGCCCTTACACTTGAAGAAAAAATAAACATTTAATTTACATTATACATTTTTTTTCTTCATAGAAGATGCCGGTGAGCTCTTGTTTTTTCTTTAAAAAATAACAATGTACCTTTTTTTCTCCAAATCAAAGAGGACATAAGCCTTTCTCTTTAGAAGGCCATAAGATAAATCTATATATGTGTGGTTGAGAGACACAGTATATGGCTTATTTGGAAAAATATTTTCAATATTATTCTAAACCGTATTAGCAAGATTATTTTTAAAACTAAACCCTCAAAAAAATAATCTAAAATTATATCAAAATACGTCAAACGATTGACCTCATTCTAGCAAGCATAATCGACTAGAGCATCGATGTAGCCGTGAATATCGATAGATCTTCTAAGTTAGATTGTTGTATCGATGACGGCTTTGATCGATGGTTGAACTTCTATTCTCAACACTCGATAGGGTCACGTGACAGCCTGTATGTATCAGATGGGCACCAACAGCTCCCGCACCTTTCTTCGTGTTGACCAATATACCAAATTCCGTCCCGTTAAAGTTTTATAAAAAATAAAGTAATAGTACTCCTTCCATTCGCTAAAACGTGCCACATGAAATATAACCAAAAACATGTTGCTAACAACCATATATTTTCCCAACAATTAATAAGTGATTAAAGTATTTTAAATTACTAAACAATTTTTTTACTCGATTAATTAAAAATATTATATTTTATTTGGTTTTTTAAAATTTTAAATTAGTATTTAATGTTTATCATTTTTAATATAGTGTTTCTAAAGTTCTGCCGTTGGTCAAACTTGTCTTCGGACCTAAGCCATCAATATTGTACAAGTTTTTTATTTAACGCTCTCAATTAAATTAAATTAGTATTTATTGAAATAAACGAGATAATCTTCAAAACTGACGTAAGTGTATTGATTTATTAGCATTATTTAAATAAATAAGTCTTTAAGACCTTTAACTAAAAAACCGCGTCGGTATGTAAGATTTGAGATGCCATCACGAACACTTGCTAGAAGGCGTGATCATTAATTTTTTTTAAATTGAAATTTAATTTTAAGAGGATTGATCACCATGAGAGATGAGCGCGGTCGGTTTCTAAAGTAATTTCTCTGTACCCAATTGCTAAGAAAACTATTATACATATTCGAATAAGATTTTTACTACCGTAAAGATCAATTCACTTACACGGTTTATGTTTTATTCATATCCACATAGCCAATTCAAATTTAAATAAAAAATAATAATTTAAAGAACACCGCATAAAACAAACTGGGCTTGTCATTGAAATGTGGGAATACTTAGGCTAAAACTGTTTTCATTATATTACAATAAACACGTTTCTATATCACTTAGTATAATTTAACGCCAATAAAAAGTTAAACATTTGTAAGCAGCTTTGTTTAAATGATTTTTACATGATCGTATTTCTTGGTTTAATGTTTTTTTAATCTGCAGACAAAGCATAAACATAGTAAATATGATTGAAAATAATTATCCTTTCATTATTCAACATACATATTGTTATAAACTAAAATAAAGTGGTACAGTTTTATTTTAATTCAAAAAAGTGTTGTGGTACTGTATGCTGCGACCTATCGGTGTAAGGTTGAAAAAGATGAACCTCTCGTGAAAATTCAAAGCAATGATGCCAAGCATTGCACTGTGACTAACAGATGTTCTCAGGAAAAATATCAACTCGACTACGTTCATTTATGAAATCAGTTGTGTGAATACGTGTTTTACAATGCAAGCCGTTTCTGTAAAAAGAGATCGAAGAAAAAAAAAAACCTTGTGTCTCAACCAGACGAAAGAAAAATAAATGTTCTACTCTAGTGAATTGGATAGGAAAAAAAAGTGTTATGAATTTACCATCGTTTCTGAATGTAAAATTACACACATAGTAAATTCTTACCCCCTATTTTTTTTATCCAATTCAAAAGCGTAGAACATTTATTTTTCTTTCATCTGGTTGAGAGATAAAGTCGTTTTTTATTTTATTTTCATATTTTAATATTTATATAAATTTATACACTAATTATTGTTCAAAAATGCTTTATTACAAAAAGGCTAACATATTTTGGCTTAAGCTAATAAATCTAATTATTATCACAATGTGTAGGTTGGCCCATCTCTAGTTTAAATGTTTTTAATGGTATTTGTAGGATAATTTATTATTGTTCATTAAAGAGAATTGATAACATTTTATAATTGAGTCAACCATTACCGAAAGTAGTTAAATCCACTTGAATTTTTTTTTTGTCTAGAGCAAAAAAACTTCTATAATTCTATAAAATTAGCCCAAACAATCCTCAAAAATTGATGTCCAACTCACTTGTACTTGAAGATTAAAGGATTGATACTTTTTTTATTGGTTTCCAAATTTTTTGCAAGGTTTGACCTCATGTTTTGTCTAATGATATCCTTGTGACTCCTTGATAACATACGAGTGTTCAAATTCACTTTTTTTAATTGATTTATTTACTGTCTTCTACCCTTCAAGGCTTTCTCCATTTAATTACATTGGCGGGATAGGTATAATTAAGGGGAAATGTACCCTTATTTGCATGACGGGGGAGGTTTAAAATGATTAAGAAAATTTACAGCTAGTTTACCAGACTAGAATTTGAATCCTGACCTCATCACCGGTGAACCAAACGAGCATACAATAAAGCCTGCTCACCTATCGATAGCCAACTTGTTTTAACTGCAGTAAATTAGATTTTATAATTGTAAATACTTACATTTCTCTTTGAAGTTTGCACCTTCTCAAAAGCCATTGTAACCTCTTTAAAAAAGTTAACACAACAGACATTTCAACCCCCACCTCCCCTGCCCTGAAGCACGTGAGTGGGTTTGGAAACCACTGTTCTATTGCTAATCAAACAAAACAAAATTGTTAACAGTTGTTTTATTACTTGATTAACTGAACATAAAGATTTTTTTTTCAGCGTGTGTATATTCTGTTCATGCCAAATAAATAAACATAGATAGTGATTGTAATTGGTTTTTTTTTAAATATTAAGATATGTACACTTATTTGTAATTTGCATAATATCATTGTGTACTTTGTGGAAAAAATGTATAAGTTTCAATTTATAAATGAATACAGATTATTCTAAATTTAGTTTGCTTTTTATTTATATTTCCTTAAACATTCATTTAAACTTGATGTGTTGATTTTAGAGTTTCTAGAAATAGTTAAAGAAAAATATTAGTTGTGCCAACCATTATCACTTGAACAGATTTTATTAAAAAACTTAATTTTTGACCAAATGGAAATAATAAATTAATCTTTGGAGAAAACCAATATTTATGTTAAACATTTATTTCATTACATTTGGCCTTAAAATATTTAAAAATAAAAATTGTTCAGGGGAAATGGATTAGCACAGCAACTAATAGTACAAAATAATAAATAAAAATAGTAGTAGTAGTGCTACCAAAAAATTCCTACTGAGCCGCCAAGACCGCTATTTAATACAAATAAAGTGCTCACATATTTGTCTAGATAGCAGCACAAATGCGGAAAACATCATACAAATATTTTAACACAGACAATACAAATCTTTCGTGTTAACTTGATCTTTGATAAACAGTAAAGATGAAGTCTAATTTATTATTATTTTGTGGTTGATTGTAAAAACCACATATATTGATGATTTTAAGAGACAAATTCACCTCATACCACCGTTTCGTGTAAAGAAAATAAGAAGAAATCTTTTTGAACTCACTAGTTTAAATTCATATTATCAAAGGTAATTTTAATTGCTAACCTCTGGAGTCACAACAAATAAACATTGAGTGATATTATCAATGCTAGAAATTTGTGATGACCTAATGCAAACTAATTATTTATTAAAAACTCCTAAAAAAACTAAAGGCTAATAATGATAAATATTTATGTGCAGCCTAGTATAAATGTGAGACTGTAGTGGTAATAATGTTCTGAGCATGTTGCCGAAGTGATCAGTAGTTGCTGAATGCAGCTAACATGTCTGAACAGACGAAAGGGAAGGACACTTTGATGAAACTCCTCCTATCGACTCCTGTCGCCTCACCAATGCCCTCGATTCAGGTGAGCCAACAATACCTACAACAGGCGTGTCATATGACCCGGAACCATATAATATACCGACCTAATGCATCTCAATGTTACTTTTTATAAACACTTTAGAAGTGGAATATCACACTTGGTCATATTTTATTTGTACCCTTAAAACTTGATACTGGAATAGAACCAAGAACCCTTGGATTAGCGCGTCAATACTCTAACACTTGTGTCTAGGTGTCATTTTTCCATTTTTTTTAGCTTTCTTACATCTCTATTAGGCCTATATTTAATTGCATCAAACCCACTACCTTTCACAGATGGTTATTTTTTTAAAGAATGTGTGATAAAAACTTCAAAGATCTGGGTATTAAATAAATGTGTGTGTGAGTCTTAAAGTTTATTGTAATCTTTTACTTGTGAGGGAAAAGTATTAAGATGGAGGTTTTTCTTTTTTGCTTAAAATTGTGGCAACATTGGTTTTTAAATACAATATTGTTAATGTGGCCCAGGTCTATACGTAGATTCAACTTGCAATTAATAACTTTCAGTAGCGTAGTTCAAACAATTGCAAGGTGAGCTCATCAATGTATGTTGGCAGATCTGGTGAAAAGTCATCAAGAAATTCCACGCCATATTATGAGATATTTGATAGGGTTTACAATCCATACAAAAACAAACAAAGGGAATGGTACACATAGTTTGTCCCATTTTCAGCTCTTTTTATTTGTTTTATAGATATTTGCACAAAATATTAAAATCTTCCATACAATTTTGCAAAGATAAAAACTTGGGAATCGAATAAAACAAAATCATTAGGCCTACATGTACTTTCTAATAAAAAACATTTCATTGATAACTTTGTTCTAAATCCTGTTGCACAAGCAAATGTACATAACCTCTAAATGTCCAAACTTTTTGTTATTATTTATATCTTTTCCGCTTTAAGCCCCGAAAAAGACTCCATATCTGTAGGTTTGTAGTCCATACTTCTGGTCCATAAGAAACTATTCGCAATTACAGAGTCAATATCTGTAATCACGTAACCATTTCAATCAATGAGATAGTAAGAGACTTCGTCAAATCAAAAAATTCGAAAGAAAATCGTCCACAGCAAGGAATGAGCGCTAAGCAGTCAGCTGATCATAAAATAAGAATTAAATAAACCAAAAACAACTTTGTTGAGAAAACTTCCAGTATTTATACTAAAATGTAGACTAAGTACAATCACAAGAAATATAACTTACAATAAATAAGTGTTTGCAATAACCTGAGAATGCAAAACGGATATACTAGTATTTTGGATGAAAATAAAACAAGCACTTTTAATATTTTTGTTAATAGGGGTGTTGGACCTACAAAAGCAAAGCCAATATTTCTGAGAACTTGGTATTTCTCAGAAAACATTTTCCTAGAAGCCGCTCTTCCAGGGGTGTTTAGAAATTTTATAAAAATATTTCTGAAATAGGTCCATATGTAGCCATCTTTTCATTTTGTATGTTTCCATAGCAACGGATCCTCTCACTGCCATTTGTTCTTTATTTCAAGGTGCATGTGCATATTTACTTGGCTGTGATTGGTAGTCCTTATAAACTAGGCCGTAGAAAGTTCAAGTTGGGCAACTTCTACGGAGTAAGGACTTACGGACCACGGACTTACGGATACGGAGTCTGTGTCGGGGCCTTTAGTTTAAATTGTTTGTAAAAATCACTTAACCTCATGACTATCATATATATAAGAACCACATTGTGTTTTAATAGGACCTGTACACAGGGTTGTTAATGTTCATTTTCCCTCATTCCATCTAATTTTCACGGAAGTATCGGACTATAAAAGTGTAATACCAGTCGGAACATTCGGACCTAAAGCCACGCCTACAAGGCAGCATGTCACAGAGGTTCCTCCGGAATAAGAATATTTAATGTTGTTTGGGGTGGTATATGGGGCATTCTCAAATAGATGAACAATTTGAGTCTCCTGGCTATATAGATATTTTGTTATTTTTAAAACAAGCAACAAAAAAAAAAATCAGAAGTAGAAAGTGTATAAAACTTGCTAGAAAAAATTAAATATGGTGATATTAAAAACAAATTAGATCAAATAATTACTAGCCCCTTTCATCACCTCGCTAACTGTCTCTACCTCTGGATTTGGAAGTTTGAATTTCTATACAAAAATAAAGAAAAGAGTAAAAAATAAAATATATAACCACAGTAAAATATTCCCGTAGTACTGTTATTTTTGTTTGAAGAATCAATTTTAATAAATTATTCGTGAATTTTGACATTTTAATCAATGTTTGTTTGTCCCCAAGTAACACACAGGACAAACACGATATTTTGAATTTGGCACTAAAACCTTCCAGAATTCTCCGCTGTTACTCGTAAGCCATAGAGTGTTGTTGCCCTGTACTTACTAGTTCTTGTTATTTCATTGGTTAAAAAGTTTATTCAATATTATTCAGTCAACGTATGAAAATTCAGGTAAATAGTATAAAGTATGTTAATTCCAAATCACTCTACTAAAGTTAATATCATTTGGAGTTTTTGAAATAACCAAAAATTTCACTTCACTAACGTTGCTTTTAGTGACGAAAATGGTGTCATCACCTCGCTAACGTCAGTTAGGTGACAAAACTAATGATAGTCACATAGCTCACGTTAGTAAAGTTAAATTTTCAATGTAAATGCTGTTTTCCCAAATATCACTTTGCTAACAACAATAAATCACTTATTTCTCATTAACAGTCTTAGTAAAAAAAATGTTATATATTATTCACTATTGAGCTATTAGAAACATAAATAAAAAATTAGAAATGTAAAACTTAATTTTATTTGGATCTTTGAAAATTTTGCATTACTAACACATGAATGATTCTTCACTTACAAAATACTAATTCTGATAAATTAATAAAATGTATCTTTTATTTTATATTATTGTTAAAAATATATGGTATACTTAGTAAAAATACATATTTTATTTGGAGTTTAGAGATTATAACATATTTATGTGCATCTGAAACAGCGTTAGCGAAGTGATGGATTATAGGTAGCCACTTTGGTAAAACTCAAAAAACAAAAGAAAATTGTAAAATCAAGCTCTGCTGGTATTACTTCTTAATTCTTTAATAAATTTTGTGTAATCAGGCAACAAATTATACTTTTCCTGAAAGTTTTATTTTTTTATTTTTGGATTTCCTATTTGTCCCTCAATTTGAGAATGACCCATATAATAAGAGTGTTCTTGTCGAACCCTTTTACTCTTTTTATGTTTTAGAGAGGATATAATATTATTTTTAATACCTGTATTCTGTTATCATTGGAAACATGCTTTTTTTTTTTTTTTC